>OVBX01002293.1:0-20908 GCA_900406325.1 Erucastrum elatum | reverse complement strand
TACAAGCTTTGCTTCGGCCACAATGTTTTTCTTTTTGTTGGGCTTGCTAATAGTGACAATGCTTTCTTATGGTTTTACCTGATCCTGTTAAAAGATACGAAATAATAAATAGCAAGTCATTTGTTGTTCCCTCCCTCTGGGTGGCTTCTGGTAATTTTCCATACTGGTCATTTGTTGTTTATCAGTAATTGAGTGTGAGAGAACCTTCTTGGAAATACCATTTCAGTTTCTGACATTTGATGTGTGGTTCTTGCTACTGTACGATGTTTCTGATCTCCTCTGTTCATATATGTTACTTTACTTTGTCATTTTAATTTGCTGGTGCAGAGCATTAAAGTTCCGGGTTACAATTAGCTGAGTGGAGGGCTTCATTCGTAGTTGTCACCCATATATTGGCGGTTTAAGCTTTTATTGTACTTTCAGATTTTATTCATCAATATAATTATGTATTATATTCAGATTAACTAAGTTACAAATTTCTGAAAATGGGTTCTATATTCCTTCCCCGCGTTAACTTGTGAATACTATTTTTTCACTATTTTCTTTTACTGAGACAGGTTTTGGAAATCATCATGCAAAGCCGTTGTCGGATCTCTAAGTTACGTTTGACCTTTTGCTTGTTCAAATTGCATCTGCTGGTTTTCTGTTTATGGTTATTACTTGTGTTATTCACAGTGGATGGTGCAGCCTTTTTTCTTTTGGCGATTTCACTATTCAGGGGTTTCCTATCTCCACCGTTTTTTTTTTAATTTCAAATTAGTTGATGTTGGGTATCCTGATAAACAAGAGAAACGTTATTGGTTGCATTGCAGGCGAGTCAAGATGGTTTGTATCTTTCTGTTTACCTAGCATACTTACACATTTTTCTTCTGCTTGGTATGAGTTGACTTATTGTACTATTTATCAATCACATCACTTGTTTCTTTTGCGGTATATTCACTTCTAGCTAAAGATAAAGAACTGAGAAGATCTGTAATAGGTAACTTTTTGGGACCATCTTATTTCATACCATTATCATGTAATTTTTTGGGGGCCATTTTCATTTGCCAACGACTTCGCAGAAATTCTTTCACCAGTGATTTGGCTTGATAAACTTATGTGCATTGTTTATCTCAAAGTTGTTTTGGTTAATTTATGTATAACGTCTCGCTGTTATATGTTGTCAATGCATCAAGTACTGATACCTATGATATTGTTTGAACTCTGAGTTTCTTTTGTTAATTTATGCCTATCGTCTCTTTGTAGGTTGCATCAGGTATGTTCGTAGAGATCTTGGTACCCTTGATATGGTTGCTGTATGACACAAACATGCACAAGTAATTTCATTTTCAGCCTTTCTGGTTTCACAAGTTACAGTCTGACAGCAAAGAGTTTTTAATCATATATGTTTAATCACGTCAGGGATGGCTTGAAGTATTTTTGATTTCATGCTTTATATGGCTTATCTTTTACGTGGTTTACATCCCTTCATTCTAGGTATGCTGAATATGCATCTGGGATACAAGCTGCCTTGCGACTTCCTTGGAGTCGAAAGATAGCTTTCTGTTAAAAGTGTCACAATACAAACAAGGATATGTTTATACTTTCAGCCATCCAGAATGTAAGCTTTGCCCTGCTCTGTTTTCTGTGACATATGTTTCTTTCTCGCTTTATTTTTTTCCCAGACTGATATTATGATTATTGATGTTGTTTTCATGAAAAATGATTCGTAGTCAAGTTTTTTTTTTAACCAGATATGTTTTTATGAAAAATCATTCGTAGTTGCACCCATATCTGATTGGCGGTTTTAGCTTTTTTTTTTTTGATATCTAATTGGCGGTTTTAGCTTCATTTTGTTCCACAAATTAGGTTATTCACGTCTCTTATTGTACTTTCAGATTTTTCTTCATCAATATCATTATGTATTATATTCAGATTAACTAATTTAACAAATTCTGAAAATGGGTTCTATATTCCTTCCCCGGGTTAACTTGTCAATGCTATTTTTTTCAATATTTCCTTTTACTGAGACAGGTTTTGGAAATCATCATGCAGAACCATTGCTTGATCTAATTCAAGAAGTCAATAACACATTTATTTCTTATTTCATCATGCCATTAGCTTTACTTGATCTGTGTTCTATAGTTTTTTTCAGGATCAACGACGTGTCTTGACGATCTCGTTGGAATGCGACATGTTCTGAAGAGTAACATTCATTGTCTGATCTCTAAGTTACTTTTGACCTTTTTCTTGTTCAAATTGAATCTGTTTGTTCTCTGTTTATGTTGATTACTTGTGTTATTCACGGT
Organism: Erucastrum elatum; assembly: GCA_900406325.1. NCBI lineage: Eukaryota > Viridiplantae > Streptophyta > Magnoliopsida > Brassicales > Brassicaceae > Erucastrum > Erucastrum elatum. The sequence continues at coordinate 18,620 of OVBX01002293.1, read as the reverse complement.
GGATGATGCAGGAGACGGAAGATTCTGGTCTCTGATGGTTGCCTCTTCAGTGGATAGTTCTCAGCCTTTCTCCTTTTGGAATGCGACAGGTTCTGAAGAGTAACATTCTTTGTCTGATGTCTAAGTTACTTTTCACATTTTTCTTGTTCAAATTGAATCTGTTTGTTCTCTGTGATGATGCAGGAGACAGAAGATTCTGGTCTCTGATGGTTGCCTCTTCAGTGGATAGGTCTCAGCCTTTCTCCTTTTGGAATGCGACAGGTTCTGAAGAGTAACATTCTTTGTCTACTTTTGACCTTTTGTCTTGTTCAGATTGAATCTGTTTGTTCTCTGTTTATGTTGATTACTTGTGTTCTTTACAGTGAATGATGCAGGAGACCGAAGTTTCTGGTCTCTGATGGTTGCCTCTTCAGTGGATAGGTCTCAGCCTTTCTCCTTTTGGAATGCGACAGGTTCTGAAGAGTAACATTCATTGTCTACTTTTGACCTTTTTCTTGTTCAGATTGAATCTACTTTTGACCTTTTTCTTGTTCAGATTGAATCTGTTTGTTCTCTGTTTATGTTGATTACTTGTGTTCTTTACAGTGAATGATGCAGGAGACCGAAGTTTCTGGTCTTTGATGGTTGCCTCTTCAGTGGATAGTTCTCAGCCTTTCTCCTTTTGGCGATTTCACTGTTCAGGGGTTTCCTATCTCTATCGTTTTTATTTTTATTTCAAATTAGTTGATGTTGGGTATCCTGATAAATAAGATAAACTATATTGGTTGCATTTCAGGCAAGTCAAGATGGCTTGTAACTTTCCGGTTACCTCACATACTTACACATTTTTCTTCCACTTGGTATGAGTTGATTTTATTGTACTATATATCAGTCACATCACTTGTTTCTTTTGCCGTATATTCACTTCCAGCAAAAGATCGGTTGCTCCTTGTCTCTGGTTTTGTATTTATCTGTCCCTCTCTGGTTTATGTCGTTGAATTTTGTTTGATTTAGATATTAGGTCATGCGAGGGGTTCTCCTGAGTTTTACTTTTTTCTGTTCTCGAGAAGTCCTGGTTTGATTTTTTTACTGAAGGTTGTCTTTGTATTTGGCAGTGCTTTGATTTGATTAGTTGGCTTGAAGTGATCCTAGTGCAGACTCTTCAGAGCTCTTGACTGTGGAGGTTTGCGTCTTTGTCCGAGGGTATCTCATTTGTTATTTTAGGATCATGTATTTTTTTTTTCTTTTTTAACATTGATCTCAGATGATTATTTTGGGATTTTGCTGGATTATCTGGTTAGCTACTGATTTTTCTATTGCGGCTTTCTTACGTTACACATATGTAATTACAGATGGGCAGGAGATAACAGTTACGACTTACGAGTACAGACTGGAGCCACTGTTATGTCCGTTATCGCCTAGCAGGGGTTTGGTTATTCGGTCAATATTTAGGTATTCTCTTGGAGTTTCTCATATCATGTCCTATGTTATTGTTTTTTGGTTCTTCTGCTTTCTTATGTTGATACTGGAGATTTCTTGAGTTTTTATTTTCCTTTTATTTTCTGATGAATGAGATGTTTTATGTTAGATGGTGAAGTTACATCACAAGTCTGTATTGTTGTTACATCCATGCAGACAACAAGATGTTTAAGAATATGCAGAAAGGTACAAATTCCAGATCCTGTGCTCTGTTTTGTACTTAAAGGTTTTGCTTGCCACTGAATTTAGTCATCTATTCTTCTTTTGTTAATGAGCCTCAGTTAGATCTCCATTATGTCTAACTCAACTTAGCACTCGGATTGATTATAATATCATATGTTTCTTTTTCTTTTCTTATTACAAGGGTACAAGATTTAGTTATGAGGCTCCTATGGTTTTACAGCGGTATAAGGTAATATGTATGGTTCTCTTGAGTTTGGCTTTTGCTTTAAGCCGTTGTTCAGAACATTATGGTTTTCTTATATAATACTTTCGTCTTTCGCAGTACTTGGATCTGAATAATTGGTCGTAGTTTGTATCCTGTTTGTTGCATTTGTGAATAGAGGTTCCAATAGGGGAAATCACTGGAATGACAGGAGTGAATCCAGCAGGGCTTATTAGTGGGTGCATTAGTGTGTAAAATTACAAATTTTGATGGATACATATAAAAATTAGTGAAGAAATACACTAGTTTTTCAAAAAACTTATGGGTGCATGTGCACCCTCAATCTTCTTACTGGCTTCGCCCCTGCTGGAATCGTTTGTGACCGGATATATAGTTTGCTTTTTTTTATTGTCGGTATGTTAAAGATACAAAGGTATGTTATGTTCCACTGAGATTTATTCCTTCCTGTTTTCTACAGGTTGAGAAATGTGTCATCAACTATGTGTATCATTGTTTTTTTTCAAATTCAATTTAAGTTTCATGAGGGAAGCTATGGGGTTTTTCGTTTTATACTAATGACTTGTATGTTAGTTGTTTATAGAAGCTTTTATTTTTGCTCTGTTTTTGTGTCATAACTTTTATTTTTGCTCTGTTTTTTGGTTGTTTATAGAAGCTTGCTGACCTGTGAAAGATGAAAATCTTCTTTTGCCTGAATACAGTGAGATTTTTTTTTGTTCCTAACATGTTCGATGCAATTCCTTTGAGATTAAGTTATTACCAATTCAAATGGCTTAGTTTTCTTATGTGTTTCGTCTATTTGCAGGTTATTGTTGTATAGTGTTGAAGATATCATCATGGCTACTCTTCACGGTTGATGTATTGGAAGGAAGAGAGATAAACATTTCTAACTCTCTATCTGTTTTGTTTTCTGCAATTTTTAATTGGTTTCGAGTTCCGACTTTAGGATCAATTGTATAATTGTTTCTGTATTCATTAATTTTCTTACATGACCATCATGCAAATACCATCTAGTTCTTACATAAGTATAACTGATTAGAAACATTAACACTAAGAAAAGATCAAAGCTATGCTCTGCACGTTTGATGATCCTTTTACTCGGATCATTAACACTAAGGTTTTGGCAAATTTTGATTCCTCCATGAATGTGTTCTTTATTGTTTATGTGAACTGTCTTATATAATACTTTCGTTCGCAGTGCTTGGATCTGAATAATTGGCCGTAGTTGGTATCATGTTTCTTGCATTTGTGAATAGAGATTCCAATAGGGGAAATCACTGGAATCGTTTGGGGCCGGTTATATAGTTTGCTTTTCTTCAGTGTCGGTATGTTAAAGATACAAAGGTATGTTCCACTAAGACTTATTTGAGCCTTCCTGTTTTCTACAGGTTGAGAGATGTGTCATTGTTTTTTTTTCAAATTCAAAGCTAGTTGGATTGATAGTTCATTTAAGTTTCACGAGAAAAGCTTATTGGGGTTTTAGCTTTATACATGATGACTTGTATGTCACTTTTTTATATCACAACTTTTATTTTTGCTCTTTTTTTCTGTTGTTCATAGAAGCTTGCTGACCTGTGAAAGATGAGAATCTTCTTTTGCCTGAATATGGTGAGAACTTGTAGAAGGACGCAGAAGCAGTTCCTGTCGGACTTGTTTAATATCCTGCATGTAGGATCGTTCTTGTTTGATTAGTTGGCTTGAAGAGGTCCAAGACTCCTAGTTCTGACTCTTCAGAACTCTTGAGCGTGGAGGTTTGCTTCTTTGTGCGAGGGTATTTATTTATTTTAGGATCATGCTTTTTTTACAGTTACTTAGATGATGATTTTGCTGGTTAGAGACTGTTTTTTTGAAAATATTTCGTAATCTGGACTGTGTTGGTATGGTGTGTGTTAGTAATTATTCTGGAATCAGTTACATTTGGTGGTGGTTTATGCAGGATCAGGTACATCCGCTATTTGATCCATTCATGCATTACCTCTTTTTTTTTAGCGTTGATGAAGTACTTCGGATAGATTTTGATCATCATTGTGTTCTTCAGCGAGACAATATGTTGATGGAGGATCTTTAATTTGTGGTTCAATTCTCTGTAACGTCTACATTTGAGCTTGTACTTGTGGTCCCTTTGGGTCTAAATATTGGTCACATATGCTTGTTGAAGAGCTCAAGTCTTACTTTTTGTGCGTTATATAACATTCTGCAGGAAGAAGCCCATAAGTTCATTTTCTACCCTTTTCAAGTGTTGGCTCCAGAGAAAATGTGACACTGATTTAGAGATGAGCATATCTGTAACTAGTTCCTTTTATAACATTAGTGGATTGTGTAGCCAATTCCGCTAACTTTCTAAATTTCAGCTGATGCAGCGATCTTGTAGAAGGAAGCATAAGCAGCTCCTCTAGGACTTGTTAGATCTTGTTATCTTGGATGCGTGGTGGCCTTAATCATCTTCTAATATGATCTTATTCGTGCATGTATTGTCTGTGGATTCAGGTAAAGCCATATGGAAATTTTTCATGCTTTTTTTTTCCTGCTCTTGATTTGCAGCTTTCCGATGATGATCGCTTTATCCTAACTAATGTTTTTCTTGTGGTATTTGTTTCCCAGTAAACTCCTTGTTTGTTTTGCTCACTTATTATCAGGTTTATGTGGTTACTCTTTTTCTGTTTAAGTACCTGGTTTATCTTTTCTATCCATGGATTGTGGCTGATTTTGTTTTGCTCACTTATTATCAGGTTTTTGTGGTTACTCTTCTTCTGTAGGATAACTGAAGTTTTTGGTTTCTAATTGGTTGCTTTGAGCGAGGGTCGTCTGTTTGTTTCAGATTTTTGAGATCCAGGTTCGGAATGCAAAGACGGCTGTGTAACAGAGAAGGGTACTAATTCAGACAGCCATGTTGTAAAAATGGACAGTAACGTTGGAAGAAGGTTGCTTGGCTTAGCCACCACGGCAGTCTGTGCTATGCACTCTTTGAGTCTCTCTGAATATCACTTTCTTATGTTTTTAGCTCTTCACTGTTGAAAGGTACTCAGAATTTTCTTCATAATTATACTTTCGAAAATTTTCCAAATGACTACCTAAACTAGTAGGAGACTTCGCAGGTCATATTTTGTTCTCTCCCTTTCTGTAACTTTTCAGTTACTGACATTTGACTTGTGGTGCTTTCTACTTTATGATGTTGGAGAGTGTTAGTGGTGAATTTATGCCAAGCTATGTGTATTAACGTTGATGTTTCTGTTTTTATTAGCTACTTTTCGCGAAGAGGATTAAAGTTTTGGGTTACCATTGGCTGAGTGGAGGGTCTCATTCATAGTTGTCACTTGTCACCCATATCTGATTGGCGGTTTTAGCGTTTTTTTACTTGAGGTTACTTCTCGTTGACTTTAGATTGTAGTGTGTTTAAGAGGGAGAAGCATTCTGGGAAACAAGGGAGGTTTTGTGATATCTGATTCTTTTCTCCTCTGCAACTTCATTCTGTTCTACAAGGTACGGTCGTTCTTCTCTCTTATTGTGCTTTTAGATTTTCTTCATCAATAGCATTACGCATTATAGTCACCGTCAGATTAACAAAGTTATTTCTGAAAAATGGGATCTATCTTCCTTCCCTGATAACTTGTAATGTGCTATTTTTCACTATTTTCTTTTACTGAGGCATGATTTTTTTTATCTACCTTCCCTTATAAACCATCACCTCAGAGCCAGTACAACATGCAGTTTCTAGGATGAAGCTTTGAGACATTCCGCAATAGAGCTTTAGTATAGTTTATGCAGTTTTGAAGAGGTTTAAGGTCTAAATGGTCTTCAATTTTCTTGTCAGTATCAGGACTTGGTTTCTTGAAAATCTCACTGGATTCTTGTTTTAAGAAATATCTTTCTATAGGTTGTCATTTATGATTGATCGAGTCCGTATGGTTATCTGTAATTGTTTCATGTTCGTGCCTGGAGGCAATAAGATGCTTAAGAATATGCAAAAAGTTACAAATTCTACATCCCGTGCTCTGTTATGTACTTAAAGGTTTGATTGGCGCTGAGTTTAGTCATCTATTCTTCCTTTGTTAATGAGGCTCAGTTAGATGTCTGTTTTGTCTAACTCAACTTAGCACTCGGATTGATTATAATATCTCATGTTTCTTTTTCTTGTTTATTACCAGGTTACAAGATTTGGTTTTGAGGCTGCTATGAGTTTACAGAGGTATAAGTTAATATGTATGGTTCTCTTGAGTTTTGCGTTTTCTTTAAGCCATTGTTCAGAACATGATGATTTTCTTATATAACACTTTCGGAGTGCTTGGATCTGAATATATATCCTGTTTGTTGCATTTGTGAATAGAGATTCCAATAGTGGAAATCACTGGAATCGTTTGGGACCGGGTATATAGTTTGCTTTTCTTCAGTGTCGTTATGTTAAAGATAGAATGGTATGCTCCATTGAGACTCATTTGAGGCCTTCCTCTTTTCTGCAGGTCGAGAGATGATTTTTTTTTCAATTTCAAAGCTTATTGGGTGTTTTCGTTTTACACAAATGGCTAGTCAGATTGATAGATCATTTGAGTTTCATGAGAGAAGCTTATTGGGGTTTTTCGTATCATAATGCTAGGCACTTTTTTGTATCATAACTTTTATTTTTGCTTTGTTTTTCAGTCGTTCGTTTATGTTCTTCAGGTCAAGAGAAGCTTGCTGACCTGTGAAAGATGACAATCTTCTTTTGTCTGAATATGGAAAGAAAGGTTTTTGTTCTTAACATGTTCGATGCAATTCCTTTGAGAGTATGTTTTTACCAATCCAAATGACTAACTTTTCTTATGTGTTCTGTCTCTTTGCAGGTTTTTGTTGTATAGGGTTGAAGATATCGTCATGGCTGCTCTTCACGGTTAATGTATTGGAAGGGAGAGAGATAAACATTTCTATCTTTCTCTTTGTTTCGGTTTCTGCAATTTTCTTTTGGTTTCGAGTTTCGACTTTTGAATCGCTTTTATGACTCTTTCTATATTTTCAACAATCTTTTGTAATTTATTAATTTTCTTTCATGATCATGCAAATACCATATAGTTCCTACATAAATATAACCGATTAGTGCAACATTAGTCTATCCAACTTCAATCATCAATTTTGTAGAATGATTCTTTCTAAGGGAAGTGTATAATTTTGTAGATTGGGATCCTAGGTTGCAGGAAAGGATGGTGGAAATGTTTCCGCTATAATCAGCATATGCTGCTTACGGAACGATACCCAAAGGTATTTGAAAATTTTGGTTCCTCCTGGAATGTGTTCTTTACGGTTTATGGGAACTATTTTATGTTGGTCATGTCCTTTTGTTTTCTTCGAACTCAAGTTTCCACTGACTGATTGTGATATCCTTTAGATTTCAAGGGTCCACGATATGTTTTTAGGCTTCTATGATTTTCAGCCCTGATATATAAGGTTCTTTTGAGTTTTGCCTTTGCTTGTTTTCACTATATTTTGTGTCTACAGTTGGCCGAAGTTGGGTTTGGTTGCTTTGAGCGAGGGTCGTCTGTTTGTTTCAGCTTTTTTAGATCCAGGTTCGAAATGCAAAGACGTTTTTGTAACAGAGAAGGGTACTAATTCAGACAGCCATGTTGTAAAAATGGACAGTAACGTTGGAAGAAGGTTGTTTGGCTTAGCCGCCACGGCAGTCTGTGCTATGTACTCGCTGAGTCTCTGACTATCACTTTCTCGTCAGGTGGTCAATGAATGTGTTCTTTATTGTTTATGGGAATTGTTTGAAATTGGGTTTGCCTTGAGACATATCTTGTGATTTTGCAGGAGTGCTAAAGTTATAGAATTTATAGCCACGGGAATTTGCAATGCAAAGGTTTTGATTTCTATGTTTTGATTTCTATGTTCTGCAGGTGAACTAGAATCATTCGATAGATGTTCTTCTCTTTTCTTCTCACTCAGGTTACCACTCTGATTGATTATGATATCTTGTGTTTGTGTAGGATAGCTGAAGTTTTGGATTTTTGATTAATTGATTCGAGCGAGTGTCGTCGGTTTCAGCATTTTTGTATTTATGTATAGACGGTTGTGTAACAGAGAAGGGTACTAATTTAGACAGCCATTCTGTAAAAAGGGAATCCTTTGGGTGAGGTGATGTCTTCAGAAGATGATTTTAGGATTTTAGGCATTATTTGTTTGTTAACTGTGTTTCGTTTTATGATTTATGTTTTGTGCCTTTTACTTCTGCTTTTGCTGATAGTCATAGTGCTTTCTTATGGTTTTAGTTGTTAACTGATACAGAATTTGCTTCATCATTATGATTTGGGAGAATGGTTTTAGTTAAAATTACTAAACTAGTAGGAGATGTTGCTAGTCATTTGTTGTTCCTACGTTTCGGTAACTATTTATAGACATTTCACCTTAGTGTGTAAAAGCCATTTGTTGTTTATCTGTATTGAATGTGATAGAACCAGCTTCTTGAGAGAGCCCATATCATAGAACCATATTGAAAGAACCCATATCTGATTGGCGGTTTAAGTTCTTTTTCTTAACTTGCTGTTACTCTCCTTGATTTTGATCGTTGCGAGTCTAAGAGGGAGAAGCATTCTGAGAGAAGAGGGAGGTTTCATGTGGAAGCTTTTGTGATATCTGATTCTTTTCTCCGCTGCAACTTCTTTCTGTTCTACAAGGTACGGTTGTTCTTGTCTCTTATTGTGCTTTTAGATTTTCTCATTAATATCATTACGCATTATACTCACATTCAGATTAAGTAAGTTAACAAATTTCTGAAAATTGGGATCTATCTTCCTTCCCCGATAACCTGTAATGTGTTATTTTTTTCACTATTTCTTTTACTGAGGCAGGTTTTGTTTTGTCTACCTTCCCTTATAAATCACACGCAGAGCCATTGCTTGACCTAGTTAAAGAGGTACAACACACATTTATATATTTCTTATTTCCTCATGCCATTATCTTTACTTGATCTGTGTTCTATAGTTTCTTTCGGGACGTGTCTTGACGATCTCGTTGGAATGCGACAGGCTCAGGTTCTGAAGAGTAACATTCATTGTCTGATCTCTTAGTTACTTTTGACCTTTTTCTTCTTCAAAATTGCATCTGTTAGTTTTCTGTTTATGTTGATTACTTGTGTTATTCATAGTGGATGATGCAGGAGACTGAAGTTTCTGGTCTCTGATGTTTGCCTCTTCAGTGCATAGTTCTCAGCCTTTCTCCTTTTGGCGATTTCACTGTTCAGGGGTTTCCTATCTCTATCGTTTTTATTTTTATTTCAAATAAGTTGATGTTTTGGGTATCCTGATAAATAAGATAAACTATATTGGTTGCATTTCAGGCAAGTCAAGATTGTTTGTAACTTTCCGGTTACCTCACATACTTACACCTTTTTCTTCCACTTGGTATGAGTTGATTTATTGTACTATATATCAGTCACATCACTTGTTTCTTTTGCCATATATTCACTTCCAGCAAAAGATCGGTTGCTCCTTGTCTCTGGTTTTGTATTTTATCTGTCCCTCTCTGGTTTATGTCGTTGAATTTTGTTTGATTTAGATATTAGGTTATGCGAGGGGTTCTCTTGAGTTTTACTTTTTTTCTGTTCTCGAGAATTCCTAGTTTGATTTTATACTGACGGTTGTCTTTTTATTTGGCAGTGCTTTGATTTGATTAGTTGGCTTGAAGTGATCCTAGTGCAGACTCTTCAGAGCTCTTGACTGTGGAGGTTTGCATCTTTGTCCGAGGGTATCTCATTTGTTATTTTAGGATCATGTATTTTTTTTTCTTTTTTAACATTGACCTCAGATGATTATTTTGGGATTTTGCTGGATTATCTGGTTAGCTACTGATTTTAGCGGCTTTCTTACGTTACACGTATGTAATTACAGATGGGCAGGAGATAACAGTTACGACTTACGAGTACAGACTGGAGCCACTGTTATGTCCGTTATCGCCTATCAGGGGTTTGGTTATTCGGTCAATATTTAGGCATTCTCTTGGGGTTTCTCATATCATGTCCTATGTTATTGTTTTTTGGTTCTTCTGCTTTCTAATGTTGATACTGGAGATTTCTTGAGTTTTTATTTTCCTTTTATTTTCTGATGAATGAGATGTTTTATGTTAGATGGTGAAGTTACATCACAAGTCTGTACTGCTGTTGTCTATAACGGTCTCATGTTCGTCCATGCAGACAACAAGATGTTTAAGAATATGCAGAAAGGTACAAATTCTAGATCCCGTGCTCTGTTTTGTACTTAAAGGCTTTGCTTGCCGCTGGATTTAGTCATCTGTTCTTCTTTTGTTAATGAGCCTCAGTTAGATCTCCTTTCTGTCTAACTCAACTTAGCACTCGGATTGATTATAATATCATATGTTTCTTTTTTTTTTCTTTATTACAAGGGTACAAAATTTGGTGACGCCTTATGGTTTTACAGCGGTATAAGGTAATATGTATGGTTCTCTTGGATTTGTCGTTTGCTTTTTGCTGTGGACAAGCCATTGTTCAGAATGCTTTTTTTATATAATACTTTCATCTTTCGCAGTGCTTGGATCTGAATAGCTGGCATCCTATTTGTTGCATTTTTTTTGTGAATGGAGATTGCAAGAGAGGAAAGGTTTGGAACTATATGTATGTATATATAGTTTGTCTTTCTTCATCGTCGGTATGTTAAAGGTTCAAAGGTACTCATCAGATTGCTATGTTTCTCCATTGCTAGGATCTATTGATTCATTAATTTTCGTACACGATCATGCAAATACCATCTTGTTCTTACATAAGTATAACTGATTAGAAACATTAGTCGATCCAAAAAAAGATCAAAGCTATGCTCTGCACGTTTAATGATCCTTTTACTCGGATCATTAACACTAAGGTTTTGGCAAATTTTGATTCCTCCATGAATGTGTTCCTTACTGTTTATGTGAACTGTTTTATGTTTATCAGGTGACGTACAGGAGCACCAAATTTTCAGAATTTGTAGCAACGGGAATCTTCAAAGGTTTAATTCATATGTTCGTCTCTTTTCTTTTAACTCAAGTTACCCCTGACTGATTGTGATATCTTGTGTTTTGTTTCCTTTAGATTTCAAGGTTACAAGATATGTCTTTAAGCTCCTATGGTTTCCCAGCCTTGATATATAAGGTTCTCTTTGAGTTTTGTCTTTGCTTGTTTTCAATATAATTTGTTGTCTTCAGTTGGCCGTAGTTGGGTTTGTGTAGAATAACTGATTTTGGTTTCGAACTGGTTGCTTCGAGCGAGGTTGCAAAGACTGTTGTGATCGGTAATAATTCAGACAGCCATGGTGTAAAAATGGACAGTACCATTGGAAGATGGTTGCTTGGTTTAGCCGCCGCTTCAGTATGTTCTACAATTCTCCGGTACTCGTTCAGTCTCTGACTATCACTTTCTCGTTAGGTAGTTAGTTTTTGTCTTTCCCCGAAACTGTTGAGCTATCTTCTCTTTTTTTAAACGTCTCTCAGAAATTAGGTTTCCATTTTTATGTCTTGTCAAAGTGACTACGGTACTGATAAATCTTGTGGAAGCTTGGGTTTGATTAGGGGAACATTCTTAGAGTCAAATTTTAATCATCAGGAAATGTTCAGATGTTGCAGAAAGATTCAGTGGGAAGTGTAGCTTGCATCAAACGGTAGTAGGGATGTTTCTGCTAAGATCAGGAGATGCTGCTATGGAAAGATCAAAGCTATGATATGATATCCACACTTGGTGATCCCAAGGTATTCGCAACATTTTATTTCTGCTTTTTATGGAAGTGATTTCTAGATGGCAGCTTGTGATTTGTAGAAGTGCCGAAGTTTTAGAATTGGTTCCGAAGGGAACCTGCAAGGTTTTGATTCCTAGGTTGTTTTTAGATGTATCCGATCTACACTTGTGAGAGTTAATTCAACTGATTTCAATGATCCAGGTTTTGCCTCCTTTTGATAATTGTCACAATGCTTTCTTATGGTTTTACCTGATCACTATTAAAAGATGCGAAATAAGATATGGCAAGTCATTTACTGCCCTCTCCCTCTGGGTGATTTTTAGTAATTTTCCATAATGGCCATTTGTTGTTTATCAGTAATTGAGTTTGAGAGAACCTTCTTGGAAATATCAAGCTAATTAAGGTTTGTTGCACTAGGTGGTGTAATCGGAGATACCATTTCAGTTTCTTACATTTGACTTGTGGTTCTTGCTACTGTACGATGTTTCAGAGCGTTAGTGGTGTATGTATGCCAAGGTATGCATCAACATTGATCTCCTTCTGTTCATATATATGTTCTTTACGATGTTTCAGAGCGTTTGTTATTTTAATTTGTCAGTGCAGAGCATTAAAGTTCCGAGTTACCATTAGCTGAGTGGAGGGCCTCATTCATAGTTGTCACCCATATCTGATTGGCGGTTTAAGTTTTTATTTTCTTGATGTTACTTCTCCTTGATTTATATTCTAGTGTGTCTAAGAGGGCTCCGAGACAAGGGAGGTTTCATGTGGAAGGTTTTGTGATATCTGATTATTTTCTCCTCTGTAACTTCATTTTGTTCCACAGGGTACGGCTGGTTGTTCTTGTCTCTTATTGTACTTTCATATTTTCTTCATCAATATCATTATGTATTATATTCAGATTAACTAATCTGAAAATGGGTTCTATATTCCTTCCCCGGGTTAACTTGTGAATGCTATTTTTTTCACTATTTTCTTTTTCTGCGACAGGTTTTGGAAATCATCATGCAGAGCCATTGCTTGATGTAATTCAAGAAATAAATAACACATCTATTTGTTATTTCATCATGCCATTAGCTTTACTTGATCTGTGTTCTATAGTTTTTTTCGGGATCAACGACGTGTCTTGACGATCTCGTTGGAATACGACAGGTTCTGAAGAGTAACATTCATTGTCAGATCTCTAAGTTACTTTTGACCTTTTTTCTTCAAAATTGCATCTGTTAGTTTTCTGTTTATGTTGATTACTTATGTTATTCACAGTGGATGATGCAGGAGACGGAAGATTCTGATGGTTGCTTCTTCAGTGCATAGTTCTCAGCCTTTCTCCTTTTGGCGATTTCACTGTTCAGGGGTTTCCTTTCTCCATCGTTTTTATTTTTATTTCAAATTAGTTGATGTTGGGTATCCTGATAAATAAGATTAACTTTATTGGTTGCAGTGCAGGCGAGTGAAGATGGTTTGTAACTTCCTGATTACCTCGCATACACCTTTTTCTTCCACCGGGTATGAGTTGACTTATTGTACTATTTATCAGTCACATCACTTCTTTCTTTTGCGGTATATTCACTTCCAGCGAAAGATAAGAATGGAGAAGATCTGTAATAGCTTAACTTTATGGGACCATAACTTTATGGGACCATCTTCTTTACGACTTTGCAGAAATTCTTTCACCAGTGAGTAGGTTTGATGAACTTATGTTCATTTTTTCTTATCTCTAAGTTGTTTTTGTTATTTTATGTATAACGTCTCTTTTTTGTATGTTGTCAATGCATCAAGGACTCGTTTCTTTTGTTAATTTATGCCCATCCTCTCTTTGTAGTTTGTCAGCGCATCAGGGTACGTAGAGATGTTGGTACCCCAAGATACATATCCTTCATATGGTTGCTGTATTACACTAACAAACATGCATAAGTAATTTCATTTTCAGCCTTTCTGGTTTCACACGTTACAGTCTGACAGCAAAGAGTTTTTAATCAGATATGATTGTTCACGTCAGGGATGGCTTTATATGTTGAAGTGTTTTTGATTTTATGCTTTATATGGTTTATCTTTTGCATGGTTTACATCCCTTCATTCTAGGTATACAATCTGCCTTGCGACTTTCTTGGAGTCGAAAGATAGCTTTCTGTTAAATGTGTCACAATACAAACAAGGATAGATTTATACTTCAGCCATCCAGAATGTAAGTTTTGCCCTGCTCTGTTTTTAGTGACATGTGTTTCTTTGTCGCTTTATTTTCTTCCCCGACTGATTATGATTCTTGGGGTAGTTTTCATGAAAATTATTCGTATTCAAGTATTTCTTCAACCAGATATATTTTTACTTACTGTGTATTCAGGTTGTTTTTGTGCGGGATAACATTCTGAAGGAAGAAGCCCATAAATTCATTTTCTACCCTTTTCAAGTGTTGGTTGTGGATGAAATGTGACACTGATTTAGAGATGAGCATATTTCTAACTATTTCTTTTTATTGCATGAAGACAAAAGGATGCTACATAATATTAGAGGATTGTGTTGCCAGTTCTGCTAACGATCCAATTTTCAGCTGATGCAGCAATCTTGTAGAAGCAAGCAGAAGCAGCTCCTCTAGGACTTGTTGGATCTTGTTAATATCTTGCATGCGGGGTGGCCTTAATCATCTTCTGATATGATCTTATTCGTGCATGTATTGTCTGCGGATTCAGGTAAAGTCATTTGGACATCTTTCTTGTTTGTTTTCCTGTTCTTAATTTGCAGATGTCTGATGATGATCGCTTTCTCCTAACTGACGTTTTCCTTAATTATGGTATTTGTGTCTCAGTGAACTCCTTTTTTTGTGTTGCTCACTTATTATCAGGTTTTTATGGTTAATCTTTTTCTGTCTAACTGTTATATATATTTGACTTATTGTTGCTGATTTGTTTCTGATTTTCATTGTTTCAACTTTGCCTCTTTTATCCTTTCCGCCTCTGATTATGATACCTGCATAGTTTGGTGTAAAGCAATTTTTTAAAATTCCTATGGTACGGTGATATTGAAAGCTCTTTTGAATTCTACTTATTGTTGTGGAGAAGCCTTTGTGCTTGCTTCTGTGTATTACGAACCAAAACCGCCAAGTTAAAATTTCTGAATTGAATTGGGGTTTTTTGTTTACGTCATTTATCCGCCAAGTTTTGGTTCTTCAATTGGACTGGTGGTTTTCTTACGATCTGACAGCAACGATTATTTTCTTATATCTTAAACTTTAGTCAGATATTGTTTTTAATGTTAGGGATGGCTTTCTGTTAGAGCGTTGTTGATTTCATCCTTTTCTTTTACATTATTTAATCATTTTAGATTTTTAGGTATGCTGAAGATGTGCCTGGGATAGATTTCTTTGAGTCGAAAGATTTCTGTTAAACGTGTCACAACAATAAATGCTTGTTGAGGATTTTTCATGAAACTATTCGCAGTCAAGTTTTTCTTCTAGCAGGTATGTTTTTACTTATTGTGTATCCAGGTACTGTTTTTTATTTGTCAGTGACTTCATTTTTTTTCATGCTGTATTAATTCGGAGGGAAGAATCTCAAATATGATTTTAGAGATGAGCAGATCTGTAACTATCTCACTTTGTTGCATGATCTTTAACTATCTCATTTTGTTACTTGAAGACAATATGATGTTTAAGAATATATATTAGAGGATCATGTAACAAATTCTACCAACTATCAAATTTTCAGCTGATGCAGCAATCTTGTAGAAGGACGCAGAAGCAGTTCCTGTCGGACTTGTTTAATATCCTGCATGTAGGATGACGTTCTTGTTTGATTAGTTGGCTTGAAGTGGTCCAAGACTCCTAGTTCAGATTCTTCAGAGCTCTTGAGCGTGGAGGTTTGCGTCTTTGTGCGAGGGATACCGTTTTTTATTTATTTTAGGATCATGCTTTTTTTACAGTTACTTCAGATGATGATTTTGCTGGTTAGAGACTGTTTTTTCAAAATATTTCGTAATCTGGACTTGGTCGGTATGGTGTGTGTTAGTAATTATTCTGGAATCAGTTACACTTGGTGGTGTTTTATGCAGGATCAGGTACATCCGCTATTTGATCCATTCATGCATTACCTCTTTTGTTTTAGCGTTGATGAAGTACTTCGGATAGATTTTGATCATCATCGTGTTCTTCAGCGAGACAATATGTTGATGGAGGCTCTTCGGATCTTGAATTTGTGGTTCAATTCTCTGTAATCGGTTTTCGTCTATATTTGAGCTTGTACTTTTGGTCGCTTTGGGTCTAAATATTGGTCACATATGCTTGTTGAAGAGCAGCTCAAGTCTCACTTATTATAGGTATGTGGAAAAGGCAAACGGAGAAGCAGGTTAGATAGCTCGGATTCTCAACACTCTTTATGATTTACTTCTTTGTGATCTCGTCTTTGTCCATGAGTTTTTTAGATATCACCAACATGTAAGGGGCTTCAAGCTTTTTCTCAGGTCAAGAGGAATGTTATATGACAACATTTGTTAGACCCGTGGCATCCATCTTATTTTCAGTTAGGTAAATACGTGTCCTATTGGGTTTTGGAATGATTTTCTCTGAATTTAAAGGTTTGTAGATTTTTTCTTGAAGATATATAGAGGTTTGATTCAAACATTACTCCATGTGATGTTTGGAGAATTTATGCAAGGGATTTGAGTTCATCTAGCGTATCCTTGTCTTGCATACATCATAGACAATATGAGTTTATACAGTACATATCTTTGTTATAGGTTGTCGTTTAAGATGATTATAGATTTTCATGTTCTATATATGAACTTTCAGGTTCCTTCTTTTCTGTGATTAGTTCGCATTAATGTGCTGTGATGCTACTTCATATGTTTCCACTTGGTTTTTAAGTGCACGTGCTCTTCATTGCTTCTATTTGCTATAATTGTGACGCAAATCTCTATATTTTATATATCAGTAGCTCCTACATTTCTGCAGAATTTATTGTATCTGATCCAAACCTTGTCGCAACTTTCAACCACTCAACAGTATATGGAAGCTTGGTCTGCTCTGTTCTTACTCATCTCTATTATTTTGTAATCTTATTCTCTTTTCCAGACTGATGCTCTCTTATGTTCTGCAGGTCAATAAAATTCTGAGGTTTGAAGATTGGGATTCTAGGTTGCAGCAAACGGTGGTGGAGATGTTTCTGCTAAGATCAGCAGATCCTGCTTACTGGAAAGATCAAAGCTGTGATCTCCACTCTTGGTGATCCCAAAGGTATCTGCAAATTTTGATTCCTGTGTTGTGAATGTGTTCTTTACTGTTTATGGGAGTTATTTTAAGCTGGTTTATCCTTGACTCATCTCGTAATTTTGCAGGAGAGCCAAAGTTTTGAAATTGGTAGCGCAGGGAACCTGCAAGGTTTTGATTCCTACGTTACTACTAGATTGTGTAGAAACTTCTTCTAAGTAAGTAAGTTTCAGATGATGCAGCACTCTCCTTTGGGACTTGTTGGCTCTGTTAATATCTTGCATGCGTGGTGGCCTTAATCATCTTCTGAATGATCTTATTCTTGCATTTATTGTCTGTGGATTCAGGTAAAGTCATTTGGAAATCTTTCATGCTTGTTTTCCTGTTCTTAATATGCAGCTTTCCGATGATGATCATTTTATCCTAACTGTCCTTTTCCTTCTGGTATTTGTCTCCCACTGAACTCCTTGTTTGTTTTGCTCACTTATTATCAGTTTTTGTGGTTATTCTTCTTCTGTAGGATAACTGAAGTTTTGGGTTTCTAATTGGTTGCTTTGAGCGAGGGTCGTCTGTTTGTTTCAGATTTTTGAGATCCAAAGACGGTTGTGTAACAGAGAAGGGTACTAATTCAGTCAGCCATGTTGTAAAAATAAACAGTAACGTTGGAAGGCGGTTTCTTGGCTCAGCCGCCGCGGCAGTCTGTGCTATGTACTCGTTGAGTCTCTGACTATCACATTCTTGTCAGGTGGTCAAAATTTTTCTTTCCCCGAAATTGTTGAGCTATGTTTTCTTTCTTTAAGCGTCTCTCAGAAAATGGGGTTTGCATTTTTATGTCTTGTCAAAGTGACTACAGTACAGTGAACTCCTGTGGAAGCTTGAGGTTCGATTAGGGAAACATTCGTGGTGGAGATGTTTCTTCTAAGATCAGCAGATGCTGCTTATGGAAAGATCAAAGCTATGATCTCCAGTTCTCCAATTGGTGATCCCACCAAGGTATTCTTAATTTTTTATTTCTGTGTTATGAATGTGTTCTTTGCTGTTTATGGCAATGAGTTCAAGTTTTTTTTTCCGTAAGACACACCTTATGATTTGCAGAAGTGCCAAATTTAAGATATATCCGATCTATCAGGTTTGTGAGAGTTATAATTCAAATGATTATAGTGATCCAGGCTATTGTTTTTTAGATTCTTCTATACGGACATGAGGGTTTTCTGTTGGGTGGTATGTTTGTTGACATTAGGTCTTAATACTCTGTGTAAGGTAATGTCTCCAGATGTTGATTTTTAGCATTATCTTATCTGGTTACCAATTGATTGCTGTGTTTTATGGCAGTAACTGCTAAATGCAAGTTATCAATTGAGTTTACATACGAGTCTTATTATGAGTTTTGCGTAAAAAAAAAAGAGTTTTGCGTCGGCCACAATGTTTTTTTTTTGTTGGGCTTGCTAATATATAGTCTTAATGCTTTCTTGTGTTTTTAGCTTTTCACTGTTAAAAGATACGGAATTTGCTTCACAATTATACTTTCGGAAAATTTTTCACAATGATTACTACCTAATCTAGTGGGAGACGTTGCAAGTAAATGAGTAATATTTTGTTCTCTTCCTTTCTGTAACTCGTTACTGACATTTGACTTGTGGTTCTTTCTACTTTATGATGTTGGA
The DNA here is from genome assembly GCA_900406325.1 of Erucastrum elatum. Taxonomy (NCBI): domain Eukaryota; kingdom Viridiplantae; phylum Streptophyta; class Magnoliopsida; order Brassicales; family Brassicaceae; genus Erucastrum; species Erucastrum elatum. The sequence goes on along the minus strand of OVBX01002293.1, from coordinate 215 downwards.
GAGCGTTAGTGATGAATTTATGCCAAGGTATGTGTATTAACGTTGATCTGCTTCTGTTTTTATAAGTTACTTTTCGTGCAGAGTGGAGGGTCTCATTCATAGTTGTCACCCATATGTGATTGGCCGTTTTTAGCGTTTTATACTTGAGTTTACTTCTCCTTGACTTCTCTAAGAGGGAGAAGCATTCTGGGAGACAAGGGAGGCTTTGTGATATC
>OVBX01002292.1:0-18200 GCA_900406325.1 Erucastrum elatum | reverse complement strand
AATGGGCTTGCCAGATATGAGCCGTGGCGGTCCCTCTGTTAACAACGGACCACAGTTCCAGGTCCCCGGGATGCAACAACCTGTGGCCATGGCGATTCCACGTGTCTCTGCTGGTGGTCTCTTCAACGGTTCTTCAACGGTGGAGATGAATAAGAGTGATGATGGTTCGACTAGAGATCTACCAGGTGCTAAAGATCAAACGACGACAAAGAGCAACAATGGCCTGAAACCAATTAAGAGAAAACAAGCGTCTCCTCCTGATCAGTTTTGTGGATCGTCGTACGTAAACTAACTTCAGGACTGGTGCATTAATTATTAACTATAGCATTGAGATACATAAAATAAATTAGTGATCGTTCATTACATAATAAAAGAGTGTTTTGGTGCTTCTGCTGTCGATAATTTGTTTAGTGATTGTAACATTATTTTAAAAATGAAAAATTTGATGTTGGTAATGTTAGTACATATGTTTGTGAATTTCCAATGACTAAATCAAAATCATATATCCAATAACATTATGTTTGAAACGAATATAAAGGAGCTTTTCCACCTATGAGTGACGAGACTATGACTTACTTGAGTCTTTTCAAAAGCTTTGCATAATCTAGAAGATTTCGGTGAGATAAATGGAGTATCTCTCTACGTTAGACCGCACGAACATATTTGCGACAAACAGACTTCTTAGTGCGACAAGTTTTCAACGAATGTGTCCTTATTTAATTTGGTGAATCTTTTTTAGATTTAACTAATTCGATCACAATAATAAATTAAAAACTTGGATAGTGAAAATTGAAAAGGTGCTCTTTTGGAAAAAAAAGGAGTACAAAAAGGGTTTTCGCTTTATTAGAGCACCCGCAATGATGTTACTGCGGGTGGAATCCTTAAAAATTTGAAATCTTTTTTTTTTTTTACTTTTAAAATAGTTAAGGATTCATTTTAATAAATGTGTGCAATGGTGTTATCGTAGTTAGAATCCTTAAGAATAAAAAAAAAATTCAAATTTATTTTTTTAATAGAAAAAGAAATTTAGTTTTATTTATTACAAAAAGAAACATAAAGATACAATTATTATTAAGCTTCATGACCAAATTTGTTCCAAATATTTTCAATTAAATCTTTCTTCAATCGTTCATGTTTTTGCTCATCCCGAACGTCATTCTGGTTTGCAAACATATTAGCCATATTTTCAGCTCTCTCCGAATCCACCCATGAACTTCAGATGATTTCTGTATCTCCAAATTCATGTAAAGGATACCGGGCATACCTGTGTCGTTCATCTTCGACTACCATGTTGTGTAAAATGATGCATGCCTTCATAATCCACCCTATCTTTGCTTTGTTCATTGAGAGAGACGGGTTCTTCACAATCGCAAATCGAGCTTGCAAAACTTCAAAAACCCGCTCAACATCTTTTCGGACTGATTCTTGATATTTTGCAAATAACACTGCTTTAGGAGTTTGAGGCTGTGAGATAGATTGGATAAATGTTGACCATCTTGGATATATACCGTCTGTGAGGTAATACGCCAACTTATACTTGTGTCTGTTGACTATAAACTCTAACCTTTGAGCTCGACCATGTAAAACGTCATAAAAAACAGGAGACTTGTCGAAGACATTAATATCGTTTAAGGTATCTGGAGCACCAAAAAAGGCGTGTCATATCCAAAGATCTTGTGAAACTACAACCTCTAATACAATGGTTGGTTTTCCTGCTCCTCGTGTGTACTGTCATTTCCAAGCAGTTGGGCAATTCTTCCACTCCCAATGCATACAGTCAATGCTTCCTACCATCCCAGGAAACCCGCGTTTCTCTCCAATATCGAGGAGTCGTTGGAGATCTTCTGATGTTGGTCTTCGTAGATATTCATCTCCAAATAACTGTATTATTCCTGCAGTAAAATGATGTAAACAAGAAAGTGCAGTGCTCTCACCAATGTGGAGGTATTCGTCCACTACGTCAACCGCATAACCATAAGCAACCAAACGGATAGCTGCGGTGCATTTTTGTAGTGGAGAAAGACCGAACCGTCCAGTTGCATCTCTTCTTTGTTGAAAGAATGGAAAGTTTTGTGAGAGGGCATTGACAATACGAATGAATAACTTCTTATTCATGCGAAAACGGCGTCTGAAAAAAGGTGTTGTGAATGTCACATCTTCGCTGAAATAGTCATTCCATAAACGGATGTGTCCTACATCATGGTTTCTTTCTATATAAGCATGTTTCTTCTCCTTCTTGGATTGGCCTTCCATTATGTTATTGTATGTATCTTCGAAGATATCGTCGAAAATCTCGTCCAATCTTTCATCAATTTCATCGGATGAAGAGGATGACATTTGATCTTTCCTTCCCCGATAAAGATGAAAATCAATTTATATTATCATTTAAAAAAATTATCTAATGAAGGATATAATTAAATATAGCTTATGATATATTTTAAAATCATCTAATGAAGCATATGATCATTTTTTAAATTAGAAATTCTAAGAAAGAAGTTGAGAAATTTAGAGATTATGTATCATATAAAATGTGTATCACATGTTTAAATGTATAAAAAGTATCATAGATTAACTTAGAGGTTATGATCGAATTTTTAGATTAACTAAATGAAGATATTAATAAAGGTTATGTATAATAGACATGTATAAAATCTACATGATATAAAATCTACATGATCAAATTAGGCTGATAAAAAATCTACACGACAAATAAATAGAGGTTATGATCGAACATTTTCTCAAAACATATAGATTAGCTAAACATCCAAATATTACATAAGTTATGAGTTGGAAAATATTACATAATGACCAGAGTTCTTTACCTAAACGAAGCAACTTGTTGGAGTTGGAAAATATTACACAAACTTGCCGAGATCACAAAAGATTACAACTTCTCCGATATGGCTCTAGATAGTTTAAAAAATATAAGAGATAGCAAAGCAGAGGACATAGGTAGCAGAAGTCTTGATGAGGGGGTGGTCTTATAGTAGAGGAACTGAAACAGAAGGCCTCGTGACTGTCCTTCTACTGAACCTGCAACACCAAAAAGCAGAGAAATGAGTTTTTTGGTCATGCCTCAACTCCCTCCACGCATGTTCAAGTGCGAACTTGCTCTTGTGGTCATTGTAGAACATATCCAGGACAGCTTTCATCACATCATCATCATTTTGACCACTTTTCTGGTCCCTCTGAGCAGCTTCAAAGCAGCCCACGAACTTACAGACTTCTCCGTTAATCCTCGCCCACCTTTGCTTGGCACTGTCCAAGCTCCCTAGGTATAGTCCCAACCAGTTGAGGGTTCGAGTTGTAGCACTCTACAATCCTCTGCCAGTTGCACCAATCTTCTGCGCAGTGCTGACGACAGGGTCTTTACTTTTGTTGAACCACGCACCAATTAGGATGTTATCCTCTTTCGGAGACCATTTCCTCCTCTCCTTCACAGTAGCCACACCCGGCTCATCAGGAGTAGCCACACCCGGCTCATGAGGAGTGACGTTACCGAACCAAATATGTTCGGCTGAATCAAGATCAATTGGTGTTTGACTATTTAGTAAGTTAACATAACTTGAGTTATTATTAGCCATGGTAACAGAATGAACTCGTTCTACTAGCAACACAGACCATTAAGTAAGCCATCTATTATTATTTTACAATTAATGACAGTCAAATCTGTGCAATTAAGAAGGTAGAAAGCAAAGAACTACCATTAATCACCAATCACATCCTCCAAACTACTACACTACCAAGACTCCTACTCGGCCACTTTAAATTTAATTCATAGTGCATTTAAAATCAATCTTATCAGATCATTTATCATCTCCTAATACGAACTATTCAAACAAAAGAGAGTAGGGAGTGGTTTGAAAATTTTGTACCTGATGTAGGGAGTCGTAGCTAGCCTTTGAAGCGATCTCTGAAACCAAATTGAAATAAACGAGACATTTATAACTAACCATAATTTATGATACTATTCAATTAAAACTTAGTTTCAGATTAACTTACCCACCACAAAGAAGACCACCAATTCTATTAAAACTAATACACAAAGCATTAGCTTAACTCCGGTTATCTTTTTTGATAGCTCAGAAACCGTCTTCTCTACCACCACCAGCTTCTCCTCACTCTGATTACGTTCATCCTTAAGCTGCCTTAGCTGCTTCTGATAGTCCCTCAACTCTTCCACGACGGCGAGATCACACCATTTCCAAATGTGGCAGTCTCCATCATCCACATTGCGGCACGTGTAGTACATTCTCCCAGGATGTTGAGCAGTGTATGATGTGTGTACAATAGGCTCATCACCACAGTAGCATATCGAAGGGATGCCATCATCTGACTCAGGCTGAGGTTGGTACCGAACCGCCTGGGCACTATTATAGTTACTCTGACCTTCCTCCGAGTACAAATCAGCTTTTGTTTGAAGCTGTGAGGTTATGTCATAGGATGCTGATGATGACGAAGGCTGACTGTAACTATAGTCTTGTCCTATGTTCCTTAACCTGCAAGAAAACATAAATATGTAAACATTCAAACGATAAGAACGAAGGCTTTAAAAAAATTTCATACACAAAGTATCAAACGCAGTGAACTCATACACAAACATACAATCGGTTTTTAAACCGTAGTGAACTCATACACAACGTATCAAACGCAGGCTGTCAATGCTTTAAAGAAAATCAAATTTACACCAAAACCCTTAATCGATTGTGAACCCAATCCCAAACCTCTAATCACAAAGATAAGAAAGGAAAAACGATTAGAATAGAAGAAAACAGCTAACCCAGAGAAAACCCCTATTTGATTTTAATTTCCAATCCGATTCGAAACCCTAAATCTATTGTGAACCCAATCCCAAACCTAATCGCGATGATAACAAAAGAAAAATGATTAGAGAAGAAGAAATAAGCAAATCGAAAGAAAACTCCTAATTCGTTTTCAGTTTCCAATCCGATTCAAAATCCTAAATCGATAAAACACATTATCGAACCCTTAAAAACGTCAAGAAATCTGAGTCCGTCAACACGAGAGAGAATTAAATTGAACAGAAATCTCTGATTTACCTTGAAGAATCAAGATCGAATATCGCCTCTCGAGTCGCCTCTCTTTCGTCTCTGTGTTTTTTTCGAGTAGAAGCGTAAATGATTTTCGACCCGGTTTTTTCTCGACCCCGACCAAACCAAACCCTTTTCCTCAGCCAATCACACCACGCAAGCACACTAAGGACTTGGTCAGATTAATCCTTAACTAAGGGTTAAATCTAAGCTTTGTTCAGTATTATATTGTTGTTATATTCATAAAGCACTAAAGATTTTTGGTAAGGATTGGTTAAATCCCCGCATTGTGGGTGGTCTTACTTTTGATTGATATCTTCTAATGAAGATGGATTAGACGACTCTAACTAATTACAATAATTAATGAGGTAGGATAAACAATAGTAAACCGACACATGGAGCATATATGGAGACAAATGAAGTAAGATAAGCTTTCATTGAAGGACCTTGGTTGAAACTTGAAAGAGAAGAAAATGGTGTTAATGTGGCAAATCACAAGAAAAGTTAGACATCATTGTGCTTTTGGCCATACTAATCTATCAAGATTATGTATGATTATGTCTTTTCTTCTCTCCTATCTTTACCAATTAGATTGCGCCATAGAGAAAGTCAACCACACAAACCCTCTTTTTAAATAAACTTGATATTTGTTTGCCTTCTTTTCTAAGTTTAATCTTTTTCTTAACCATAAATCACAACACACCGATCAAATTAATTATCACTATGGGGAATGCAAATGAGGCAAGCAAAAAGTAAAATCAGAATAACAATAAACCAACACATGGATTAAAACTTTGGCATAAATATGCGAAAATAAGAGGATCCACTAGAAACTACGATCAATATATATATATATATATATATATATATTTTACTATGATCAATATTTTTTTATGACTCTGGTCCGGAATTTCGAGAGGATCCGAGTAGCATCTAATGACCGTCCGGATAATTTGACCACTAAAAGGCTGTCGAAGCCATTTAGGAGAGTTGATGGTCACTCCATGTAAATCATACCAGTGACCGCATGTTAGCACGTTTCTCCGTATTAGGCCCGAATGTCCCTCAATAAAACAATCGTAGCATTAATATGGGTAGCCTGTTTCTAATTAAAAAGGAAATAAAATTATAGCAAAATTAAATATAACTCAAAATAAGAGTAGGATGACTTTTTTAAGATTTGGAAAACATATATGTAGGTAATTAAGTAACAAAAGTTACTATATTTTTTTTTTTTGAAATTGAAAAGTTACTATAATTGATCAAACTAAATTTTAAAGTATGATGATTTAACTGATAACCAAATCATAGAAAATATGATATTCAAATAAATAATATTCCTAGAAATTTTTTATTAGTTTCGTGTCATGTTCTTAATTTATATTATTAAAATGAAATACATTTTGGTATTGTTTGGAAACATGAATAGAAGAATAAATGAAAAATGTTTGAATACATCGATAGCAGATTAAGTAATTTATTTTATTCACATATTTAGATACTGCATTTAAAATAAATGAAATATTTCTTTTTGTATTTTTATTAACAGATTCTACTACTGCATTTAAAATTAATTTAAGTTAATTAATTAAAAGGTTGTTTTTATTTGTGTCAAAATTAAAAGCACAAACTGAAATAAATTATTTAAAAAAACAAACACATGATTATATTATTTAGTTTAGTCGAATATAAAAATTTCGAGAATTCAATTTTCAAAAAAAAAATATCATAAAATTAATAATAATTTATAAAAAAATAATGCAAAAAATAAAATATTTAGTGTGTTGTTTCATTTTAAAATAAATTAACAAAACAACATCTTAATATATGAATATTACAATTACATCAAATTGCATCAAGTTATAATTTTTAATATAATATTATGTACAAATTAAAAAATTGTTATCAAACATCTATATTTTAAAATAATATAATCTATTCTATATATAAATTAAAAAAAATACATGAGAATTTTTGATAAAACCAATAAGTTATTAATTTACGTTGAAAAAAATTAAATCAAAAAACTACGCAGGGATGAAGATCAAATTCTAGTTTAATTAATATTACTTTATTTTTTTTGTTTTCCACTCTATTTTACAAAAACAGATGATGTAATATTTGATTATAAAATGGGTTATATAACCTAAAAGCATAGGTTACTAGACCTATCTGTTAATAAGGGTAAAATATCTCATATATATTAATCCTGAAATATTACACCGTGTTTTGTAGCAACGTGTCATCATTAAGATTATTCTTATAAATCTTTAGGAAAATAAGTTGGTCCATACAAATATATATTATACTTTTTATTAAATTAATTATCACATTGATTAGTAGTCTTAATTTTTTTCCTTAAATAAAAGCTGCGTAAGTTTCTTTCCTTAAGTAAAAGCTACGAAATCGCCTAATATGATTAACATATATATGATAATTAATGATTATAAATCATACATATTTGATAATAAAATTTGTATCCTCTACATTTTAATTTATATTATTACAAAAATAAAAGGGATGTTTGCAAATGGGGGTCAAAACTTGAAGTCAAACACAAGCTAACCCCTCATTTTTTTGGAAATTAATTTTGACCCATTCACCCCACAAGTTCATAATATTTACGAAAATGCCACTGATTTTTTTTTTTTGAAATATACATTTTTACTCTCAAAACCTCATCATCTTCATATATTTACAAGATTGACATTGTCATCAATACACCAACCACAATGAATAATCAATTTGAAGCTCTTATTGCTCCAAAATCGTTAAATCACTCTTTCTTTCTCCATTCCTAACAACTAAAAACAACTTCTATTTCAATTTCTCTCCATATTCATCTATAAAAACCTAAGATTTTGATTCTAAAATTTATATGGTTAATTGAGCTATTGAAGCTTACGATTCTCAGTGGGTCACTTTTATTTGAGATTCTGGGTGCTTGAAGAAGACTTTTGGGAGCTAGGGAAGTAATCTCACTGGTTGAAACTATGAAATCAAAAAAAAAAAAAAATTCAGATATGTTCGTCCAGACGACTTCCATAGAAGTCGTCTGGATCTAGATGACTTTTACGGAAGTCGTCTGGTCAAAGCAGATGCTAGTTTTGCAATTGACTTTTAAAATGTGTTTTGTTGGACGACTTCCAGGGACGTCGTCCAACTTTTTTTGTTTAAAATAAAATTCCAGACGGCCTTCGACGACTTCCGTGGAAGTCGTCTGAGATAAACATGTTAGTTTTGTGTTTGACCAAAATATTTTTGAAATTTGATTTTTCCCAGAAGACTTCCACGGAAGCCGTCTACAAAAAATTTAAAAAAATAATATTTTATTATAACTAGACGACTTCTATGGAAGTCGTCTCAGGTTAGTTTTGTGGTTGGAATATCAAAACAAAAAAAAATTCTGGATGACTTCCACTTTTTCTGGACGACTTCTGTGGAAGTCGTCCAAAGTCGTCCAAGATTTTTTTTCTGAAATTCTGGTCAAACATTTGTTATCATGGAAAAAAATTTGTTTTGATATTCCAACTACAAAACTAACCTGAGACGACTTCCACGGAAGTCGACTTTCAAAAATATTTTGGTCAAACGCAAAACTAACATGTTTATCTCAAACGACTTCCACGAAAGTCGTCGAAGGTTGTCTGGAATTTTATTTTTAACGAAGGACGGCTTCCAAAGAAGTCGTCTGTCCAGACGACTTCCAAAGAAGTCGTCCTTCGTAAAAATTTAATAACAAAAATGACCTAGATGACGACCTCTCTGGACGTCGTCCAGATGACTTCCGTAGAAGTCGTCTGAGCGAATGTTTAATAAACTTGTATTTTTTTCTAACACTATAAAGATTTTTTAATATTTTCTTGTTAATTCATGTATATTGTACTATATTAGGGCTACTGAATGAAATTTATAATTTTATTGATGGTAATTATAAGGTTACCAATATTCATGTTAATTGAAGTTTCTAGCTAATGTAAAAGACTTCCAGGGAATTTGTCCAAAGTCGTCTAAAGTCGTCTAAAGTCGTCTGGTCAGGGCCGGACTGTGGGAGAGGCAAGAGAAGCGGTGGAGTAGGGCACAAAAAAAAATCTAGTCTTTCTCAAGCTAAACTTTTCCATTAATTTTTTTTAGTTAAATTCATCCATCTAGATACTGCACATAGTTTGGTTTTGAGTAGGGCACCCATAAGACCTAGACCGGCGCTGCGTCTGGTTCGATAATTCAACAGACGACTTAAACTTAAGTCGTCTAGACCCTAAACACAATCTCTAATCTAAATTAACTAGCTAAACACTTCAAAAAATCAAATTAAACTTAAAAAAAATATTTACTATACACTGAAACAAACACATATAGGTAAAATTTTACTTTTTCAAAAATCATTCAAGCTTTCCAAAATCTAACCCTAACAATACATACAATGCTACAACATATGTTGTCAAACCCTAAAACCAAATACTATAATGATTAATCACTTTCACTCATCTATGTTGGGATTTTGTGGTTGGTCAATATTGGTGTAAGTTAAAAAATGTGATATGCATTGACTAGTTACTATTGTTTGGTTCCGTCTTTTAAGTATTATTGTTATGAGTTGGAAAAAATGTTAAAATGCTTCTTAAAATGTTGTATTAATATAAGGCTACCAACATTCTTTATTAAGATGAGAAGAAGATATTTGGAATTTATTATTGCATATGAGAAATCCAAAGATAAGAAAAAAACTATTGAAGTCAATTATTTCATTGATTCGTAAATGTGTAAAAATATTGTTAGCACATGTATTACATCATGGTAAATATTATTATTGATTATACAAAAAAATCACAACTAAATGAGTACACATGTAAATCACAAAACATACAACAAACAAAACTATTATATATCATTCTTTTACAAAAACAAACATGAACTCCACTTGATATGGAAGAAAACTTAATCAGAAGACTTCCACGAATCTCAGACAACTTTCAAAAAGTCCAGACGACTTTCAGAAAGTCCAGACGACTTTCAGGAAGTCCAGAAGACTTCCAGGAAGTCCAGACGACTTCCAAATAAGTCGTCCAGACGACTTCCACGTAAGTTGTCTCAGAAGCCTTCCAAATCTAGGTCTGAAAAACATGCATATCCAAAAACATTCAAATGACTTAAAAATAGAGAAAATGAATGAAAGATTAGACAAATCAACCTTTATAGAACACAAAATATATACAGTATTTAAATTAATAGATCTACCTTTACATGAGTGGAAGATGAAAACCATGTGATGAAAAATCTGAAAAAAAAAGATAAATTAGTGAGAAAGACATAAGACAAAACTGAAAAATTCATATAAAATTTGGTGTTTTCAAGTCAAAGAGATTAGAGTGGGTTTGAAGAGTTTTAGTTTGGAAAAAAAGTAAGAATTTTATACAACATGAGATGACCAAATAAAGAAAAATAAGACATTGAAACTTACCAAAACACTCATATATGTTATAAGAAGGAGAGACATGATAGAAAACTCTGTCAGGCGACTTCCAGGAAGTCCAGGCGACTTCCAAGAAGTCCAGACGACTTCCAGGTAAGTCGTCCCAGAAGTCTTCCAAATCCAGATCTGAAAAACCTGCATATCCAAATCCAGATCTGAAAAATCTGCATATCCATAAACATTCAAATGGTTTAGAACAGAGAAAATAAGTGGAAGATTAGATAAATCTACCTTTATAAAACACACAAAAATACATTTATAAAATTAATAGATTTACCTTTAAATGAGTGGAATATGAAAAATATTTGATGAAAAATCTGCAAAAACAAAATAAATTAATGAGAAAGACATGAGACAAAAAAATAAATTGATATAAACCTTGGTGTTTATAAGGTTAAAAAGATTAGAGAGAGATTGGAGGTGAACATTACATTTTTGTTGTAGCCATTTGAGAGGAGGAGAGAGAATGTGTAAAATTTTCTTTATATAAGGAGACACAAAAATCGAATTAGGTTAAATATTTTTTATTCAGATGATTTTAGATGACTTAATTTTAAGTCGCCTAGAAGACTTAATATATTTAGAGGGAAATTAAAATAGAAGATTTCCTAGAAGTAAGTCGTCTAAAGTCGTCTAGTTTAAATTATTCACCAGACGACTTACTTGTAAGTCGTCTGGACCCTAAACATAATTTGTAACCGAAATTAAGTAACTAAACACTTCATGGAATCGATTTTTTACAAAAAAAAATAGGCGAAAATATTTGGACGACTTAAATTTAAGTCGTCCATCTTTAATAATTCAACAGACAACTTAAAATTAAGTCGTCTAGACCCTAAACACAACCCCTAATCTAAATCAACTATCTAAACACTTCGAAAAATTAAATTAAACTTAAAGAGTGTTTATTATACACTAAAACAAACACATATAAGTAAAAATTTACTTTTTCAAAAAATCATTCAAGCTTTCCAAAATGTAACCCTAACAATAGATACAATGCTACAACATATGTTGTCAAACCCTAAAACCAAAGAATATAATGATTAACCATTTTCACTCATCTATGTTGAAAACTATTCTATTTTATTATATTTTAATTTACATCACTTAATACTGTTTATAATTACATGATTTTAATTTTTCACTTGTCAAAATATTTTTTAATATTTTTATAATTTATTTTTAAGATCAACTACATCAGACGACTTTTATGGAAGTCGTTTGGACCACTTCCGGAGTCTCAGACGACTTACTGGGGTTATATTCGTAAAAATGATTTCCGTTTTTTTGTTTGGTCACAAGGGGCTGACTGTAATTTCACAAGACTTTTAGGTTACTTTTCTATTTGATTCAAGTTGTGGTATATGTTTGAGGTTAAAATCATGTTTTAGGTCATATTTGGAAAATTTCCCAAAATAAAAATCACATTAAGCATATAAAGAAAATATAATTTATATATAAATTACATTTTGAATTTTGAAAAACGTCTATAAATTAACAAAAAGTAGTAAGATGTTATGAAGATGTTATTTTTTATAACGGAACCCAATCCGAAACGAAATATTTCGGATATCGAATATATCCAAACCAGATTAATATATTTAAATATATTAATTATTTTTAGAATTTAATAACTTAAAGAATATACAAAATATATAAGATGTTATTAAGTTGTCCATAATATTTGGAAATATATACAATTAGTTAATAATACATGTTTAAAATAGTTAAATGATACTCAAAATACAAATACTTCAAATATCTATTGATTTTTTATCCGAATATTGAAGCTAAACTAAATTTTATGTTAAGTTTAAGTATTTTAGCTTACATTATACATATTTATATGCTATAAATATTTTTTAAGAAACTTAAAGTATATATGAATTTTATTTTATTTTTAATACTAAATGAGTTATCAGTCAAATCCAAACCGAACCGCAGATCTTAACTGAATCGAACTCACAAAAAATCGAAACATAATTGAACTGAACCAAACCAATCTGAACCAAATGGTATCTGAATGTCTACCCCCAATCAAATGTAAAAACAAGTTTTTATGACAAAATATGTTTTAATTATAATATTTAAATACAATATATTTAAAAAAAAAACTCATTTTGCGCATAGCGCTGATTACAATCCGGTATTTATTGGAAAGAAGGAAATAAAACGGGTACAAGTGCATGCATGTGCTAATGTTTTCTTGATGATGAGATTAAATGCTGAACGGGCCAATTAAGATTGTATACAATTAAGATCACTTCTTGTTGGGCCCGCTGTCTCTAGTGACTTCATCCTCTTGATATAAATGTACTATACTACTTTCTTGCAAGACATCTCACTTTTTCTAATTAATTGGGTGTGATTGAAAAGTCAAGTTAGAGTAAATATTGAGAGTAAAACATTTTTCAGCTGAGTTACTCTTGTTTTTAACCAATCATGCAAAAAGTGAGAAACAAATGTTTCAGCTGAGTTGCGCTAAAGTTGTTTGTCTTTCAGTATCTTTAGAACAAACATTTTTACTTCATCGCAACAACTTTTTTATATTTTACTCTGATTTACTTTTTTTCTTTTCCACCCTATTATTCTATTTTACTTATCTCTTATACTCCACTGATATACCTATCACACTCATTATTTTTCTTTTTGTGATAGAAGATCTATAACACAAAAAGCGTATAGATCTTCTATCAAAATCGTTGTAGAATGTATTTAAATATTGTGCACTTTCGCAAACCGTTACTGGGTGATCTTTTTGTTAGTCACTGCGAAGTATAATTGGTAGTTATATTAGATGGTCTAAATATTTTTGTTATGGAAAACTATTGCACGGAGACCTTAAGGTAAACAGCATAATACATCGGTATATACCTTGAAAATGCACTGATATCTTGTTATTGCGATTCTTGGTTCTGTTAAATTATTTTTGTGCTTCTTCAGCATTAAATAGTTTCGTCTTGATTGCCAGATATGTACTGATACAAACGTACATAGAAACCAGAAGCGCCGTCAGATCATTTATATTCCTTTGTTAAATTTTGGTAAAAATGGGAGCCCTAGGAATAAGACCTAGATTGAAGGACTGCTTTCTGTGCTATACATATATAGCAGATGTGTTAAGTGTACTGCCTCTTCACAATTTGTCGGTGAAAATTTTATAATCCTCTCGAGTTGTGACGATGGCAAACGACAACGACCGTTTGACGTAACCCTTCTTCACTTCTCTACTACACTCAATCACACTAGGGCACAAACCAACGGAAATGACAGTGAGGATATTATCCTTTTTTATGAAAAAAAGAGAGGAGAGATTGAAGAGGGTTGAGTTGAGAGCACCTCACATGATTACATGTTTTTTATTAAAATACTCACTGATCCGTTTTATTTATTGTTCTATATTTTTTTACACAAATTTTTTTAAAAATCATTAAATTTATTTCCCAATTTAAACATTGTTTTATTTGACTTAGTTAATTAATGAACTAAAATAGTAAAGATAAAAATGGAAAAAATAATAGATAAATGCATTAAAAACATAAAAAAGACACTTAAAATAAAACAAAATTTTAATTCTAGAATGACAATTAATCTGAAATGAGAATAATACTTCCAATATATAGGTACAATGTAAATTTAAAACCTATTTTATAATGCATGAAAATTAACCATGTAAACTGTTCATTCCTTCCCCACCAAAAAAAGTGTTCGTATTGATGGCGTATCTACATCACTACTTATTACTTCAGCTATCCTATAATATAACTATATAAGCCATTAAGTTGTTGTTTTTTGTTTCATTTATAAGATATCCTATCTTTTTATACAAAATTAAATATATATATATATATATATATATACATATATATATATATATATATATTGATTTAAATTTGTATGAGGTATATTCTACGTTGCCTATATAATGATTGGTTAAAATGTGTTTATTAAATATTAAATGGTATTTTAATATGAAACCAAAGAATATAATTAGCTGATCTTCTTAAATTTCACACTCGTAAGTAGAAGGAAAAATTAGAGCGGAAAAGATATAGAGATCAATTTTACTATGTGCCAACGTTAAATACCCATGATATTATGTTTTAAAGTCAGTAATAAATTGAAGTAAAATGAAATATAAATGAATTAAAATCTTGTGAGTATAACTGATGAATTTAAACCACAAAATTATTCATTTCCAAATGATATGCATGTATGATCCTTATTGAAACACGTATAACTTTGGAAAATAACTGAATATTGAAAACAGTGATGGATCTAGTGGTACATCTTCCTGTTGATAGTACGTAGAAGATATGCTTCGTCAAGGTAAATCTTTCAAAAGGACGAGATTAGTCTGAAAACTTTGAAACAAAGAATAAAAATGCATGCTCCCAATCAACTCAAAATCAGCGCCTAAGAAATCTGAAATCGGATATGGTTTGCATATAATGGAAGGGCTACGGGTGATATATGTATGATTGTCATATAATTGTATTATCGATAATGATCAAATGATGGGTCTTAATCATGCATGATCATAATCGAATATGTTCCATTTTTTAAGGGGATGCTAATATTATATAGTGCAGTTAACATAATGTTTTATTTCCAATGATTCACTCCAAGAGCGTATTGATTGGTATTAGACTATTAGTTTATTGAGTATGATTAAAAAGAAACTCGCTACAATTGCAAAGTCTTTCCTATATTCTTTAAGTGGTGTATTATTTTTTCGAAGTATCTTTTGACAGCCTTGGTTCGAGATATTCTACAATAAATCAACTAGTCCAATTATGTTATTATGTTTTGGTTATGAGACATTCATGTCGGTTTTGATTATTTTTATGAGAAGGGATCTCTTGACTATTTTTTAGCGAGTCTTCTTTTCGGACTCCTATCTGCATGAAGAATGGCATTTGAACAATGTATTCTCTGCTTAAAGGCTTCATAATATTGCGGATGAAACAAATAATTCCACTAAGTTTACAAAAAAAAAACAAATAATTCCACTGGTTGAAAACACAAAGGTAAAAAGAAATGATCATAAAGTTTAAAAAGGGGTATGATGAATACGACCAGTTATTAGCAAACTCCAAATTGACAACCTACACACGACCTTCTTCTCCAATTTTCTCGTACCAGAATTTAGAAATAGAAGTACGAATGTTTGATAACGTAGTAATGAACCACATATATTATTATTATTAATAGCCTTTTGTCAAATAAAAATTCTGGTAAATTCTTTTCTCAAAAAGTTATAATACTTGTAGGGGCAGGATTTCATCCACCCTCAAGGCCCATCAAGTAACCGAGTCGGCCCGACAACTGAAGGCCTATAGCCGACGGTACGGACGACTCGTTGAAGCGCTAGAGGACAGACAGACAAGATGATCTCAATCCAGCTCATCGATGAAGAAGGATCTCGAATCCGACAGCTCATAAAAGATGGAGGGTTCTGGGTCCGCGGCCCAGGAGTCCACTAAGTCTCCCCGACTTAAGGCATCACTAACGAGACTGTTCGGTATATAAAGGGAAGAGAGAGTTAAAAGCAAAGCATTTCAGACATCACTACACACATTTTCGACTAGAAACTAAAGTTTTTGTTCTATTTCTTGCAGATTTGTACTTCGGCGAACACCGGCTTATTTCCGCTTCTACTTCCTTATTTATAAACCAATAGTTTAACCTTCTCTTTAATAAACGTCTTTTACTAGTTTCCCGACCGAACTCGGTTCAAACAATACTATTATTATTTATAGTCTATTCTTTTAATTTCTTTGCTTAAAAATATGGTAAACATGTTTATCAAACAAAATATTAAGATACATAAATATATATATATATATATATATATATATATATATATCTACTAAAAACTAACATGGAGTATATGCACCTATAATCTCACTCGTCTTTGCTTTTTATTATCGAATTTACTCACGAACCAAAAATTCGTGTGTGTCTATAAGCAAGGCTGGTAGATGCGTTACATATACATATGCTCTACTTAATGGAAGTATATAAAAAATAACATGATAAATAACTGTAACTTGATGTCAAAAAAAAAAAACTGTAACTTCATGACGTTAAAAATCATTTATATACGTGTAGTCTTGGGTCCCAAAAAACAAATGGATTATCGGTAGGAGTCTAACGAGTGGCCGTCTCTAGATAACGTAAGAAAACTACAAAATCCAAAAATTCAACATGTGAATATTAATTTGAGGGAAAGTTTGGGTGAATGGACAAAGAATATACCCTCTCTATTATGACTGGTTTATAGGCCAGAAAGGGAGAAAAATGCCAAAGAGAAGTGTGTCGATTTATATTTTAAAATGCATAAAGCAAACACAAGAGATACATACTTACTTATTCTCATTCATACGGAGAAGTAACCATATTTTTCAAGCAAATTTTCTAAATTCCGTTATTTAGCCATTTAATTCCATTTACTCATTTTTGGAAACATTAACCGTTAATGACAATTTCTTGCTGGTTATGAACCTTGTCCATCATTTCCTTTAGTTGATGCGTTCATCTTAACAAAGATTAACTCCTTATTTAGCATTTGCTTTTAATTCATTGCATAAGTCTTGCATGACGATGACAACGTAGAGTTCTTCTTTTTCTTCATTCTTATCTACACACAACCATATAATATGTTACTTTTATTGTTCTATTCTTGTAACGAATTTTTGTACAACACTTCGACCGCTCTACTAAATATTAGGTTTGGTTTAATATTAATCTTTCACCAAATCGCACACCCTAAACATTTCAATGAATTTTGTAGATTTTGGGAAAGTCAGATGCACCTGGTGACATTTTTTGACACATATACTTAAATAAAAAAAAAAAGAGATATTTTGGGAATTCTATCACTCACAGAGTTTGAGGAGCGACTTTGACGCAAGTTTGTAATACTCAGGCCATCTACATATATGTGGAGTCCACATTGTTTCATCTAATATAATCCATTAAATGTTTGTTGACTCACCATGAATATTGCCATAAACTATTGTTTTTCAATGCTTTATTCTCAAACAGAATATACTAAAAAAAATTTATAAACAGTCATAATATTAAAAAATACTCTTATTATTTCTTTTTATGAATGTTAAATTTATTTATCATCAGCTAAAGAATGGTTACGTACAAATAAGCTTAGGAAGCAAAAGATTTAAATATATCTCTAGAGAGCTAAGTATGAGCACGAAACCATGCTTGCATAAGACCTCTTAAGTGCGGCTTCGTCTTGCGTAAGACCATGGTTAATATCTCTTATCTTATTAACCATGCTTAATTATGTTTTATTTATTTTGTCAAGAAAGAATTGTATTTGTAAACCTCGACTATCTCCGAGAAGAAAAAACATGGAAAAGTACTCATCACCACCCAGATATAAATCTCCAAAATGTAAACTCTACAAGAGTTGCTGAGGTCATGCCATCTTTCGGCTGCGTGTTCTTAAAATAGACTGAACATGACTGATCGACCATATCTCCACTACTAACAATCACACTTTATAAAATCAATTTTTACTCTTAAAAGAAAGATAGTTTTTGGCGCGATTGATTGAAATTAATGATCATATTTTAACTGTTGCATTTGAATGTATGAAAATGGGCCAGCAGGGACATGACGAATGCATGAATTATACATTGTGATGA
>OVBX01002291.1:2476-20917 GCA_900406325.1 Erucastrum elatum | reverse complement strand
ATATATATATATATATATATATATATATATATATATATCGGATTATAAACCAACATATCCTTTCACTCTATCATTTAATTATTCTACTCAGCAGTTTTCAATATATTGGTTTTTGGATTTATCCTGTAACATGTAACAATATGTTTGTTAGCTTTAACTTATCGTATTGGCTACGGTGGAATTGATACAAACTGTAGGGAAAATACATGTTATTCTTCATTGTTCTATTTGGAATTATGTTACTTTTTTTTCATTGTTCTATATGGAACTAGATTCGGCATGTCCTACGGACGAAAATTTATAATTAAAATATTAATTTATGAAGCATTTCAAACCATTATATAAAATAATATTATAGACAAACAAATACCGAAAAAAAATCTGAGATCATATTGATATTTTTAATAATAATGTTTCGAAACTACAGTTGAGATTCAGTATGTAATCATTTTTTCAATATAAATTTTTTTTTGAATATTGCACATTTTCTTTGAAATCCATTATTTTAAATTATGCAAAAATTAAACTTTAAATATCGTTTTTTATTCAACTTTTAACATATTATATTATTATTTAAAAATTTCTATTTTTTTAAAAAAAAAATCAAATAAACTATAATTATCCAAAATAATTTAGACTTTTTAAAACAAATTATTGTTTAGCTCATCATCTGTCTCTCCCATGTACGAAATATTATCCATCTATTTCTTCTCCTTATGTTTTTTAAACTCCGGATCCTATCATTTTTTTTCTTTACCTGAGGCTCATTCTTAACCATTTCATCGTCTTGATTTTTTAGGAGAAGTTTGGATTTCACGCGGATATATTGTCGAGTATATTTTTAAAATTTAAATATATATTTTTTTTAAAAAAGTCTTAGTCACCTTCATCGCAGAAAAAGTGATATTTGCCAAAGAAAAAATAGCTGAAGTTCAGATTGTATTATAGTGTTGTTGATACTTTGTATAAACACATCTAGGGGATCCAAGATGGTAAAGGCCTTCACAATGGTGAGAGACCTTACCAAGCTTACTTGCGTCATAAGGTAATGCGTATATTAACAATGTCTATGCTTAGAAATATAGTAGAAGATCGATGGCCAAATAAAAAGAAAATGGTAGAGGATCCAACATTCGTTGTTTCTGGCCCTAAAAGTCTTGTTAAATGCATAGTTTAGTCAACATCGTATTTTGGAAAAATTGATTGTCATACCACAGTTTCTGATAACATTTGTGAATAATCGAGACTTGTGTCTTAGAAGACTTATTGAGACATAACTAAAGAGATAAAGACATAACTCAATGAGCTTTATTGTGCAAGAAATATAAAGAAAGAGAGAAGCTTTCTTAATGGACTTGAGACTGGGCTTGTGTGGGCTTCAATACTCCTACGCAAATTTGGCGTCGGGTGAATGCAAGATGACAAGTTTGAACCAGAAATGCAGATGGCTTGGTGGAATGAGTAGTGGAAGCATGATCACATGGAGCTCTAGGTGTAGTCTTCAATTCACCATATAAAAGAGATGTTTGGTCTATACTTGGAGAGTATCACATGGCTTCACTCAGAGGTTTCACTTGAACTTGGAGAGCTTAGTCGATCTCACTCAGAGGTACATTGTGACCTTCATCTCACAATGAGTCCGGGTTCTCTTGTGACCCGTTTAACTCAGAAAATCTTATAACAAAATGGGACCTTCCAACAACAACTTGGATCATACCCACCATCTATCTTCCATTCAATAACCAACTACAATCTGCATATGACCTTCTGATTTTTTGTGGCATTTTAGCGAGCACCTTGTGTGCACTAACAAAACCAGAGACTTTCTGCCCTTAATATCAAGCCCACGACACTACCATAGCTTCACTTATTCAGTCGTATAGTCTAAACCAGTAGCAGACAGCATCAAACAAACCAGAAACCAAGAAGTTCTTCTCAATCTACAAATGACCATTCACTTGTTCTGTCTAGGATAGAATGACGACATATACATACCGTTGATAACAGATTTCGTGTGATTATGAGCTGGAATTGGTTGCTTCAGATTCTTCAGCATTAAATCTTCGACCTTTGATGTAATACAAGGTCACGAGCACTTATAAGTTCATGAAGATCTCCTTCTTGTCTTGGGCTTGCTTGCTGGAAGCTGGCTTTAAGTTGCGGAAGCTCAAGAAGATAAAGAAAGCTGACAGCCATGAACCCACTTTGCTTCACGCTTGTTCCATCTCTAGCTGGAGGACTTGAAAAAGCAAGAAAGTTTCCTCCTTTCTTTGGATTCGACACCAGAAACCAAAACCAACATCAAATGACTTTGAAGCTGACTTGATTAGGTTCAACAGAAGCTCTAGACCCAAAGAACCGACTGAAGCTCTGATACCATGATAACATTTGTGAATGATAGAGACTTGTGTCTTAGAAGACTTATTGAGACATAACTAAAGAGATAAAGACATAGCTCAAAGAGCTTTATTGTGCAAGAAATATAAAGAAAGAGAGAAGCTTTAGGTTTTTCTGCAAGGATTAAAGGATAATGTTTGATTCATATAATAAGAAAGGAAAGGCTGCTACAACCGCAGCCAAAGTTACAACTTGAGCACAGTTCACGACACATTTATATGAGACTAGAAACCCTAACTCTTGATACTTCTTAATGGACTTGAGACTGGGCTTGTGTGGGCTTCAATACTCTCACGCAAACTTGGCGTCGGGTGAATGCAAGATGACAAGTTTGAACCAGAAATGCAGATGGCTTGGTGGAATGAGTAGTGGAAGCATGATCACATGGAGCTCTAGGTGTAGTCTTCAATTCACCATATAAAAGAGATGTTTGGTCTATACTTGGAGAGTATCAAATGGCTTCACTCAGAGGTTTCACTTGAACTTGGAGACCTTAGTCGATCTCGCTCAGAGGTACATTGTGACCTTCTATCTCACAATGAGTCCGAGTTCTCTTGTGACCTGTTTAACTCAGAAAATCTTATAACAAAGTGGGACCTTCCAACAACAACTTGGATCATACCCACTATCTATCTTCCATTCAATAACCAACTACAATCTGCATATGACCTTCTGATTTTTTGTGGCATTTTAGCGAGCACCTTGTGTGCACTAACAAAACCAGAGACTTTCTGCCCTTAATATCAAGCCCACGACACTACCATAGCTTCACTTATTCAGTCGTATAGTCTAAACCAGGAGCAGACAGCATCAAACAAACCAGAAACCAAGAAGTTCTTCTCAATCTACCAAATGACCATTCACTTGTTCTGACTAGGATAGAATGACGACAGATACATACCGTTGATAACAGATTTAGTGTGATTATGAGCTGGAATTGGTTGCTTGAGATTCTTCAGCATTAAAGCTTCGACCTTTGATGTAATACAAGGTCACGAGCACTTATAAGTTGATGATGATCTCCTTCTTGCTGGAAGCTGGCTTTAAGTTGCGGAAGCTCAAGAAGATAAAGAAAGCTGACAGCCATGAACCCACTTTGCTTCACGCTTGTTCCATCTTTAGGTGGAGGACTAGAAAAAGCAAGAAAGTTTCCTCCTTTCTTTGGATTCGACACCAGAAACCAAAACCCAACAACAAATGACTTTGAAGCTGACTTGATTAGGTTCAACAGAAGCTCTAGACCCAAATAATCGAGTGAAGCTCTGATACTATGATAACATTTGTGAATAATAGAGACTTATGTCTTAGAAGACTTAATGAGACATAACTAAAGAGATAAAGACATAGCTCAAATGAGCTTTATTGTGCAAGAAATATAAAGAAAGAGAGAAGCTTTAGGTTTGTCTGCAAGGATTAAAGGATAATGTTTGATTCATATAATAAGAAAGGAAAGGCTGCTAGAACCGCAACCAAAGTTACAACTTGAGAACAGTTCACGACACATTTATATGAGACTAGAAACCCTAACTCTTGAGACTTCTTAATGGACTTAAGACTGCGCTTGTGTGGGTTTCAATAGTTTCTTTTTCCACAAAAAGAAATTAAAAGTGATCTTGGAATGTGTTCAATCCCTCAATCTATGAACTTTAAATTAGAGAAAAAAAAACACAATTTTTCTCAAAAAAAAAACACAACTAAACAAAACTTTATTAGTGACTGAGTGATATTCAGAGAAAATATCTCTTAAAATTTTACATTCTAACATTTTATCTTCTTAACCATTTCCAATCTGTGAAGTTGGAAATTTTTAATTAACTTAAAATACACAAAGTTACATTACTCCTTTCGTTCGTTTTTATTTGACGCTTTGGCAACACCACCGCTAGATTGTGGTGTCATTACCACCACCACACACGTTTTATATTGGTATGGGCTTAACTATGCAAAATTGACAAACAAAATAAGAACCTAGCCCAACAGATTGCAGAGAAAAAGTTAATGAAACGGTGAGTTTCATTTGACCGGAGACATGTCAGCATTACATGAAGTGAATTAATAACGTGGCATCCTAGGTGGATTCACCAGAAGAGAGTAAATCTTACTCCGATTGGTAACATATAGTATTAGCTTTGAGTTACCAAAAAAATTATAGTTTGATGTAACTTGCAGTAAAAAATATGTAGTAAAAACTGTAGATTTATGCAATGAGTCTGCAGTATAAAGTTGAATTAATATATTTTGAAAATAATTGATTGGTAACATATTTGATGTATAAGTTACAGTATGTATATCTTTTTTTTTTTTTTAAAAAATATCTACATATCAGAAATAATAACATCTATTATTATATTTAATAAAATAATTAGAAAACTTAGCTTTTTATAGTAAAATACTTAACATCTAAAAGCGACGGCGATGGCGAATTTTTTTTGAGATCGATTATGAGGAGACGGGATGATTTCCCTTTCGATTCAGGATGGATTATGGTTGTTGGGGAGACCCTGTTGGTGCAAATCTGGTTTTTTTGGTATAGCAATGGTGGTGGGCAAAGCTCGATGATTGGGATAGAGATCCAAATCTGGTATGATTTGAGCAATCTTCTTCCTTTAATTGGTAAATTCGTGGATGACACACACTTTCGATTTTCTGTTTCTCAATCAGAAGATTGGAGATCTGATTATGGTTTCCTTAAAATGTCTAAAAAGGATTTGGGATTCGATTCTATTTCTTTTGGTTTGATTGGTCTGAGGTTCAGGGATCCGCTAGATTGAGTAGATTCGTCTATGATCCTGTTAAGCTGGTAGTTCTTATGATTGGGATGGAAGATTTTGTTTCAACGTTTACGATTTGGAGGGATACAGTTATGGTATATGGCATCCAATTGGTTTTTATTGCGGCCCCAATTTTGGGATGTGATATCCCACGGCATATGTGGTTTGATTGGCATAGCGTCGGTTTAGATCAGCTAGCAGTAGTATTAATACATTCTAGAGTTGTGAGCAGTATTGTATCAAACTATTCTTTTTTAAGTTTTTATTTCTGGCTTTCTTTCTCTGATATTGGGTTCTCTTTTGGTTGTTGTGGTTTGTTTCCGGTGGACATATCTCAGTCACAATGGATTACGAAATCAGGAGGGAAGAAGGTGGAGATGGCTAAGCCAAAGCTGAAGATCTCGGTGCCGCGCTTTGATAATACAGATTTGATAGCTCGGTATGCCAATACGGTGATTGGGAGGTGCATGAACCCACCAAAACAGGATATGAAGAATCTCTTGCTCATGTTACCACGCTTTTGGAATGTGGAGGGCCGAGTTTTTGGTACTGATTTGGGACTCGGGAGGTTTCGGTTCGACTTTGATCAAGAGGACGATATTCTAGCAGTACTGAAGATGGAACCGTTCCATTTTGACCATTGGATGGTTTCGATTGTGCGGTGGAAGCCGGTCTTGGAGCCTAATTATCCTTCAAAGCTCATTTTCTGGGTTCGTGTTCTTGATGTGCCCATGCAGTTCTGGGCTGCATCAACCTTTCGGGGAGTGGGTGAAGCTCTTGGCAAGGTCATAGGTGAAGTGGATGTGAGGGAGGGCAGGGTACGTGTGGAGTTGGATGGGTTTAAGCCGTTGGTTTTTTCAATGGATGTGGATTTCGCTGAGGGCGTTGAATTGGAGGTGAATTTGAGGTACGAGAGATTGGTGGGATATTGTCGTCTATGCTATTGTTTGACACATGATCAGACAAGGTGTCCCACTAGGGCAACGGAGATGGAGGTTACAGAGGCTGTGGAGCCTAAACTTGCACAAGGAGCTCAAGCTCTTAGCTATAAAGGAGCGGTGGGGAATGGAGTGAATGATTTGGTAGCTCCTGGCGGAAATCATGACTTAAGAAACAAAGGGAAAGGCGCTGCTAGGGACACACATGGGTCGTATAAACAACAGGGGCCGTACAGACAGGAAGGGAACCAGAGAGGGCATAAGGATGGTTTTAAGAGAGGATATGGAGAAGGATCGTCTCGTGGTAGTCGTCAGAATGGGTATGGGGGAGCAAGAGAAGAGCAATCACGGTTTGTGATTCCTACAGGAGGATTGAGGCAACTTGGAAACAGTGATGGTGAGACTTTGTCAAATCCTCAAAAGTTAATGCTAGATGCTTTCAATGCTCCGGCGAGTAAAGGCTCTCAAGCGAAGAAAGTTGAAGATGAGGGTACAGGGGTTAGGAAATCATTAGCCTTTGAAGAGACGGCTGCTATGGTTGGGTTTGAGGATCCGCCAATGGCTTCAGGTGAGAATGTGGAACAGTTAAAGCAGTCCACGATGGAGACTTTGGAAGGTGTTTCAGCGCAGGAAACAAATGAGACAAAGGAAACAGTACTTGAGGAGGGGGCGGTTATGGAAGATTCAGAGGAACCTAATTTGGAGGATGAGGGAGTTTTGCTCTCGGATTCGGAATTGATCGATGAGGAATGGGAGGAGGGGGAAGTTCCAGAATTTATGGAGGAGATGGAGGAGATACCTGCTAAAATTGACACGGCTGTGCAAGATACGGTGGTGACCAAGGATGCTACTCCGACTGAAGTACAGGAAACAGGTACAAAGGCTAAGAAGAAAACTGTCACGACAGGGACTCGATTGGTGCACAAACTGCTCTCTCCAAGGAAGAACAAGATCACTAAGCCTCAAGGGAGGCAGGGCGATGGTAAGAAGGCTGGAAACAAGCCTTAAGGTATTTGATATGGGGATAGCATTGGAGTTTTTTTTTAATATTATCTCAATAATTCAATAATGTCGGATTACTTTATAAAATCCAGGTTACCTTTATCTTGTTTATCTGGTTCTCAGTATTTTTGGCCAAATTTGATGATACATCAACAATGGTTCTTGTATGACCTGAAATGTAGGGTCTTCTTTGTTTTCTTGAGGTTTAATAATATGAGGCTTTTCTGGTGCTTGAAAGAACGATTGGCTGCTTTATTTTGTTTGTGCTTTACGAATGGAAGTTCTATGGTTCTCTTTTCTTTGTATATCAGATGCTATAGCCTCTCTTTCTGGACAGGATTGGATTATTCTTGGTGTCTGGAATCTGTTTGGTATTGGTTGGTTTGGCTTGTGGTGATGTATTTGGTTCCGTATGGAATTGGTTTCTCTATGGTAATACTCAGGTGCTGTATTGGGATGATGGTTTATCCCGAAGGTTACAATACATTGTCCTTGTTTGGTTTTTGCTTCACGGTTCACATGAGATCGGTTAGGTGGTTAAGAGAATATTCTTTATTTAATTCTTGGATAGTACAACTTTCGTGGAACTGGTGGATTAGGGGTATGTCACAGAGACTAAATTGGTTACCGATACTCGTTTTTGATATACATAATGCTAAGTGGAGTCTTTACTTTATTTGGTTTGTTTATATGAGATCAGGGTGGACGACTAGTGGACTTCTGTTTTATGGTTGCAGGTGGAACATGATTAATACATTTGTATGCTTTTATGAATTTCAGCTCGTTTACAAGTTTACACATTCACATTAAAATAAATGAAGATTCTTAGTTGGAATTGTCAAGGACTTGGGAGCCATTGGACCATTAGTTATTTAAGAGAAATTTGGGGTAAACATAAACCGAGTTTTCTTTTTCTTTCGGAAACAAAACAAAAGTTTGATTTTGTGCAGTCCTTCCAATATCATTTTGGTTATTCTCATCTTCACACGGTGGACCCACAAGGGAGGAGTGGGGGATTAGCTTTATATTATGATTCCTCATTACAAGTAGAGATTATCTCTTCGAGTAATAGAATTATTGATGTGGTGACAGAGTTTAAAGGTAAAAGATTGTTTCTATCCTTTGTTTATGGAGAACCGAATCAAAATTTTCGGGATCAGGTTTGGGAAAGGCTCACAAGATTAGGTATCACCCGGGATGAACCATGGTTTATTATTGGGGATCTTAATGAAATTACCGGTAATCATGAGAAAGTGGGGGGCCCGTTACGTCACGCTGACTCATTTATCTCTTTTAATAATATGATTGAAAATTGTGGTTTGATGGAATTTCCGAGTTTGGGGAATACTCTTTCCTGGAGGGTCCGTAGAGGGGGGCATACGGTAAGATGTCGTCTGGACCGAGCATTGGGAAATAAAAAATGGCATAATCTATTTCCCTGCTCTGTGGTGGAATATTTGGGGATGATTGGTTCGGATCACAGGCCAATCGTGGCAACTATTGATGATAAAGTTCTTAAATTTCGGAGGCAGTTTCGGTTTGACAAGAGATGGATTGGTAAGGATGGTCTAATGGAGTCGGTAGAAGAGGGGTGGAGGGTACATAGAGGGGGACAACGTGGAAGTATAGTTGATAAGATTCATAATTGTCGTCATGCAATCTCGGTGTGGAGAAAAAATAATCCATCCAGCGGAAAGGACAAAATAGATACGCTTCAAAAGGCACTTGAGGTTGTGCAAAATGATATGACAAAATCTCATGAAGAGGTGGTTGAGGTTACACGTAAACTTAAGGAGGCATATAGAGAGGAGGAGTTTTATTGGGAGCAAAAGAGCATGAATAATTGGCGTATGTATGGAGACCGGAATACACAATTTTATCATGCTTTAACCAAACAACGGCGGATCCAAAATAGGATAAGTGGATTGTATAATGAGGAGGGCGTCTGGAAAAATGAGGAAAATGAAATTGAACAAGTGGCAGTTCAGTATTTTAGTAACTTGTTTCTTTCAACAGAGCCTTCGAATTTTGAAGGGTTCTTGGAGGAAGTCCCGAGTTCGATAACTATGGATCAAAATAGAAGATTAATGGCTGTAGCTTCGGAGGAGGAGGTTAGGAATGCTGTCTTTATGATGCATCCGGAAAAGGTACCAGGGCCGGATGGGATGACTGCTCTTTTTTATCAACAGTCCTGGTCGGTGATTAAACATGATGTGGTAAATATGGTTAATGAATTTCTCAGTTCTGGAACGTTCGATGACCGGATGAATCAGACAAACATTTGTTTAATTCCTAAGACACCTCGACCAAGTCGGATGACGGAGTTAAGACCTATAAGTCTTTGTAATGTAGCCTACAAAATTATTTCGAAGGTTCTGTGTCAGAGGTTAAAAGGATTACTTCCGAACCTTATTTCAGAGACCCAATCTGCTTTTGTTTCTGGGAGATTAATATCAGATAATATTCTTATTGCGCAGGAGATGTTTCATGGACTTCGCACGAATAATGCGTGTAAAGAGAAGTTTATGGCTATTAAGACAGATATGAGTAAGGCTTACGACAGAGTTGAATGGTTCTTTTTGGAACGTCTGTTGTTAAAAATCGGATTCTGTCCAATATGGGTCTCACGAGTGATGACTTGCATCTCGTCAGTTCAATATCAGGTGCTACTCAATGGTCAAAACCGAAAGGACATATTGTTCCGGAGCGGGGATTACGACAAGGAGATCCTCTATCCCCATATTTATTTATTTTGTGTACGGAAGCTCTGATTGCGAACATTAAGAGAGAGGAAAAAAGGAAAAGATTGACTGGACTCAAAGTATCTAGAGGAAGCCCCGCGATTTCACATCTTCTCTTTGCGGATGATAGTTTATTTTTTTGCAAAGCGAATGCTGTGGAATGCGAGGTTATTCTTAAGCTACTAAAGGATTATGAGACTGCCTCAGGACAGTTGATTAACTTTGATAAGTCATCCTTACAATTTGGGCATACGGTGCCAGGTAATATTCGGGAAGAGATTAAAACTCAGTTGGGAATTTCTAAAATTGGAGGAATGGGTAGTTACCTGGGTATACCAGAGAGCCTTGGGGGATCAAAGGTTCAGGTTTTTGGGTTTGTGAATGAGAGGATCAATCAGAAGATAAATAGTTGGACAGTAAGATTTCTTACCAAAGGTGGCAAGGAGATTTTGTTGAATACTACGGCTAATGCAATGCCTAATCATGTGATGTCTTGTTACCGATTACCAAAGACGGTTACCAAGAAGATTACAGGAGCAATTTCGCATTTCTGGTGGGGAGGTAGTGGTAACAAACGAGGAATGCATTGGTTATCTTGGGATAAAGTATGCAAACATAAGGAGGAGGGTGGTCTAAGTTTCCGGGACTTACAAGATCATAATACTTCTTTATTGGCAAAACAACTGTGGAGGTTAATTGATAGACCAAATTGTTTATTTTCAAAAGTATTCAAAGGGAGATATTTCCGGAAAACTGACCCTTTGGATACACACAGATCTTACTCGCCATCATACGGCTGGAGAAGTATCTGCTCAGCTCGATCTCTGGTTAAAAAATGGCTAATCAAAAGAGTAGGGAACGGACAATCAATTTCAGTTTGGAATGATCCGTGGATACCTGCTCCTCGCCCGAGATCAGCAATACCAAAATCACAGTCACATGGTCTTCAGGATTTAACGGTTGATTTTTTTATTGATCAAACAACCTTTTCATGGAAGGTGGATTTGCTTAACACTTACTTCCATCCTGATGATGTAAATATTATTCGAGGGTTAGCAGTGAGTCGGTCTTCTAGACCTGATTCTAATTGTTGGGCTTTTACGGAGTCGGGTAGATATACGGTTAAATCAGGTTATCAAATAGAATCTAAATTCCCGGATAAAAGTCCTCAACTGACTGTCTATGGACCAAATATCAATGTATTATTAAGTCAAACATGGAAATTACAGTGTTCGCCAAAGCTACGACACTTTATTTGGCAAGCCATTAAAGGTATTCTTCCAGTAGCAAAAAATTTAAGATCACGAGGAATTGCTTGTGACCAACGGTGTAGTTTGTGTGGAGCGGAGGAGGAATCTGTTAATCATATTCTCTTTGAGTGTCCACCGGCTGTGCAAATATGGGCTTTATCGAAAATTCCTTCAGCTCCTGGTCTTTTTCCACGTCCTTCTTTGTTTGTCAATATGGACTATTTATTTTGGAGGCAACCAAAAGATTATACTTATGAGTTCTTTCCCTGGATTATGTGGTATATTTGGAAGAATAGGAACAGGAAGATTTACACAAATAAAGCTGGGGATCCACAAGAAATACTACGTATAGCCGAAGTCGAGGCTGAGGTATGGGCGGATGCTCAAAAAATGATACCCAAGAAAGGTCCTATTGATTGTTCGCCTTCTCTTTAGATGGATTCAGAGAGTTCCACAATTTGTTATGTTGATGGAGCATGGAAAGCAGAGGACAAATTTACAGGCCAGGGATGGTTTTGCAGGAAAAATGGATCGACAGAGAAAATGATGGGAGCGATGAATCTCCGAAGAAGCTTATCCGCTTTACATGCAGAATGTGAGGCTTTGATTTGGGCTATGGAGTGCATGAAGACCCTGAAGTTCTCAGACGTAGTGTTTGCCACAGACTGTTCTCAATTGGTGAAGATGGTGTCATCACCGGGAGAATGGCCAGCTTTTACTACACACATGGAAGAGTTCGAGCGCAGTAAGTTGTTCTTCCCTACCTTCAAGATTCAACATATTCCAAGAGCAAGAAATCAAGTGGCGGACAGGTTAGCACGAGGTGCTAGGCGTTCTCCTTCAGCTATGTTATATGTTGATTCAATGCCACCGGCTTGGTTTACTGAGTCGGACAGGCATTTATCGTAGTTGCATTTTTCTTATCTGTTGTCAAAAAAAAAAAAAATTAGAAAACTAAATATAATTTAAAAATTAAGAACATATATTAAGAAACAAATTAATAATTAAAATTAACAAAGAATATAACAGTTTAATCTTCAAAAAAATTAACAATTAAATATGATACCAATTTGGATTAACTAACTAGAGTTTTCTTTTCTCTTAAACTAACTATAGTGAAAAATAATTAGAAAGTGTTTGGCTAACAAATAGATAAGTTATTAAAATATTGTATTAATTAGTAACAAGTTAACGTACAACTATATGATCATATATTATAATTTTTAATGTGTTAAAGAAATGAAAAAAGACGTGGGGTAACTAATTGAAAACCAAAAATTTATTTAACTCAAGTCTAAATACATGAGAATTGTGTTGATGTTGATTTAAGATTTGATTTATCCTTTTTACAAAGGATATAACTCAAACTAGTAACTCAACAATAATACATTGTAACTCTCTAACATCAAAAACTCAAAACTAATTCATGATTGGTGACATTTTTGATTTTTATGCATAACTCAAACTAAATCAACTCTAATACATGTTACCAATCAAAGCCATATATAAAGATTGGTTACTTTTTGTAAAATTCTGTTACTTTTTGATCAAAATATACAACGCACAAGAATCTCTTATTTTCAAAAACATTAGATTCTCTTTCTTATAGTGTTTGCTGTAATTTTTTGTTCTTAATTATACCTAACAATTATTTCTAGTTTTTAAATGAATTAATAATAGGTAGATTCAAAAATTTGAAATCCTTGGAAATTTTGGATAAAAATTGGTTTTAGAATTTGGGAAATAAAATCCAAATACACTACAAAAAAGGTTAGTTAACATCATTTATTTTACTTATAAATGATGTAAAATAGATTTGCATCACTTAAATAAACGACTCTGAAACTGGTGATGCAAATAATTTGTATCATTTTATTATTAAATGATGCAATATATTAAATATTTACATCAATTATTTAAGTTATGTCTAAAAATATAAATTGTAACAAAATGACATTAACATTTAAATCACTTTTTAAATGATGTTAGTTTTGAATCAGTTAAAATAAATGAGTTTAGATATTTATATCAATTATTAATAACAGAAGTAAAATTAATTTTTAAATTTTATTTCGATAATTTGTTTTACAATTTGTTATTTTAAAATATATTTTTATGTTTGTTCATTTGACGTTAAATTTTTCTCAATATATAAATTAATTAAAAAAATTTTAAACTATTTATTTATTTTTCATTGATAGTACAATACAAGGAACAAGAAATATATATATATATATATATCTTTTTATATTGGTTAGATTTTTATTCTATTATTATATAAATTAACTATATGTCATTCAACTCGTCTCATACTTGATATATATTTAATTATTATTGAAAAATCTTATTTAAACATGTCTATTAAAATATGAAATTATTTATTAATTTATATATTTCACTTTAATATTTTTTAATAAATTATGTTGTAAGTTTACGAAAATGTGTTATTAGTTTTATAATTTATTATATTATTAATAACTTGATTAGTTTACTTTATATTAATTAATTTGTGTATTAATTTAATTATGTATATATAAATATTATAGAAATTTTTTTTTCTTATTTTATAACTTAATAGTGAATTAATACTCGTATATAATTATACTTAATATTAATTAGGGAAAATTTGGAGAAATACACTTATATGAGAATTAAATTTGAAAATTACACCATAATTTATGTTTTTTGAAAATACACTTTATTATATGTAAATTTACTAAATTATCCAATTCAAAATTTTATTACTATTATCAATGTTTCATCATTATAATTAATCTAATTGTTAAATCAAACTAATATTTCTTAAACAAAATATATGTAAGATATACACAAAATCATTTAAATATAAGGAACACACACAAAATAGAAACTTCTCTGATTATTTAATTGTTAAATCAAACTAGTATTCTTAAACGAAATCATTAAAACTAATATTTCTTCTTTGTGATATTTTGTTCTCCAAATAATCAGAGAAGTTTTATTAAATGGTCTTTTCTATAAAGAACACACACAAAATATAAATTTTGACTTCTAAGATACACCAATAGATATGAATATGGATTATAGGGAAAGTTTCTGAATCATTTTATGGCTTTCATCTACTTCACTTTTCACCAAACTATTGTTTTTTTCACCGCTGTGTAAAGCACACATAAAAATTAGAGACTTCAGATAATAAAATTCTAAAAATACTTGCAACGAGTTGATTGTGGAGTTTATTATACCTTTGCAGATCAACATGTTCTATCATGTACGAAGCTCATTATCAAAGACCAACAACATATCATTCAACAGAAAAAGAAACAATAACCATGTAAATTTTTGTTTTTGAAATGCATACACTAGCTCTAATGTCTCATAACAAGCACTAATTAGACAGAGCTATTCTAAACGTTACAGAAAGAGAGATTTGTATAATTCTTATTATTCTTATTATTATTATTATTATTATTATTATTATTATTATTATTATTATTATTATTATTATTATTATTATTATTATTATTATTATTTGTGATTTATATTGTAAATAATAAATTATCTAATATGGATAGAAATTTCTTTTCATATTTACTAAAGTGTAGTTTTCAAAAAAAAAAAATGAATGTGTAGTTTTCAAATTTTAAATTATTATTAGAGTGTTTTTCAAATTATCCCAATTAATTATGAATTTTAATATCTAAAAGTAATGATTAAAAAGACAATTTGTATATGTGTATTTACATTTGAAATAATATAACTGATATTATTAAAATGAAATTTATGAAAAAGATACTTAAGAAATATCCTTTTAGGATAGATATGATATATATTTAATAATAACTATAAGTAGGAAAATTAATAGGAAAATGAATAATATAATGGTCCAATTTAGATTATTTATAAGTAGATAATAAGTTAAAAACGCTTATATTTTAATAGTATTGATTAGCTATGCCTACAATGGATTTGATTTAAACAAATGCCCATACATATATAAATATTAAAAGCCATAAAAATGAGATATCTAATTTTTTTAAAATGGTGTTCTTCAATTCTGTATTTTAATATAGCTTAATCTAATAAAAATCTACTTTTATTCGAAAGATGATTCTAAATTCTATTGTTAGATCTAGTATTATTGGGTATGATATTTATTATTTTTATTCAAAAGGTATAAAATATAGCTTTAAAAGGAGATAAATATCAAAACTGATTTACATAAACAATCTATTAATATCCGAATTTATAATATCGTAATATATCTAGCATTAAAAAATAATATATTAATATATTGCAATTAAAAAACAATATATTAGTATATACTAAAAACACATAACCGACGTGATAAAGAAAGAGAATCGCGGCTAGGTCGTAGTCGTGCTCTCGTTTTGCAATTCACGTTTCCTTCTTCTTCAATCCTCATACTCTTTCTCACTCTTACGTTTTGTATCATCACGGGTTTCTCTCACACACCCTTAATAAACATCGAGCGTTTTGCGTTCTCACCATCTTTAAACGCATTCCTCTGTTTCTCCTCTTCTCAGAATTATCAGGTAAACAAATCTACGTTTCCCTCTTTATATTCTCTGAAAATATTAGATGTTTATAGTCTGTTTCATCACTGGGAAATTATCATTACGAATTAAGATCATTTATCAACCTTCGCATCGTGTTTTTCTTTCACTCTGTTTATCTAGATTGGGATCAGATCACAATACATTTCTCTAGAAAATGTTCGGAGTTTTAGTCAATTTTGATGACTGGTTCTTACAGTTTTTGGACTCTTTGTTGTGGACTCTGTTCTGCTCTTTTTTTCTGTGCAACCTTTGTGACTTAAGTGTTTTCATTGAATATAAGTTAAAATTTCATAAAGTTCAAACTTTTGTTTCTCTGTTCATCTGGCCCATCTAGGTCCCACTTCCAACATTTTTTTGTCTTGCAACTAATAAATGTTTACAGAATTTGGTAGTTCCTTTGGTTTGCAGCAATCTCCAGCAACATTAACACCATGGTTGCTAACTAATGATTGTTGTGAGTTTTTGTTTTGTTTTATTTTATTGGATTTGGTCTGATGAAAAAGAACATTTTGAAGTCTTCCAATGACAAGTTTGTCTGGAGTCAGAAGTCAACGAAAAATCTCAAGACCTCTGTCTCCAGGAGGTAGAGAGATTACTACTCCCAACACTATCTGAGATCATATCATATATTTGAGAAAGATAAGTTTTGGCTTCTTTTCTCTATAAAAATGCAGATATGGATTACTTAGAGCCCAAAACAAAGGGCAATCTTGTGGGAAAGCTTCTCTTACTAGCTTCACTTATAATCTTAGCATTTATTGTGATCAATAAAGCATCAAGTTTCACTTCCCCAAGCGTGGTATCTCCCATTAACTCATACTCAAAAACGTTTAAAGTATTACATTTTGTTAATGTTTAATGTGTTTTGTTGCCTTTGCTTTTCAGTTCTCTCGAAGAGAGGAAGGAGTGACTCATGTGTTGGTCACTGGTGGAGCTGGCTATATCGGTTCACATGCGGCTTTGAGGCTGCTTAAAGATAAATACCGCGTAACCATTGTGGTAACTAAAACTCCTTTTATCTTAAAGTAGTTAAATGTCCTTTTTGATGACACTTGAACTTTAAACTCTCAACAGGACAATCTTTCCCGTGGCAACCTTGGTGCGGTTAAGGTTTTACAGCGATTATTCCCACAAACTGGAAGACTCCAATTCATTTATGCTGATTTAGGAGATCCCGCAGCTGTATGATGTTTCCTTTGAATGATAGAAGTTTTTTTTTATCCTTAACCGATTGTTACAATTTCAGGTGGAGAAAATATTCTCAGAGAATGCCTTTGACGCTGTGATGCATTTTGCTGCCGTAGCTTATGTTGGAGAAAGCACTCTTTATCCTCTAAAGTACTCTTCATTCTTCACTAATACAGTTTTAAACATCGCTGCCAGAATTTATTTTGGTCTCACTGTTTGTTGTTTTGTTTCTTGTAGATATTACCATAACATTACATCAAACACATTAGGAGTTCTTGAAGCTATGGCTAGACATAAAGTGAAGAAACTGATATATTCTAGCACTTGTGCTACTTATGGAGAGCCTGAAAAAATGCCGATTACTGAAGATACTCCGCAGGTAAAATTAAGATCGTTAATTTGATATAAATTCCTTTCTTTAATGGAAAATATTTTATTTAGGTCCCGATTAACCCTTACGGGAAAGCTAAAAAGATGGCGGAGGATATGATCTTGGATTTCTCTAAGAACTCTGACATGGCGGTTATGATCTTAAGGTTAGATTCATTGAGCACTTTCTTTAGCCTTTTTTTGTTACTCTATGATCAATAAAACAATAATGCAAATGTTGGTGAATATTTGACCCTGCAGATACTTCAATGTGATTGGTTCAGATCCGGGAGGTAGATTAGGGGAAGCTCCACGACCCGAGCTTCGTGAGCAAGGACGTATCTCCGGTGCTTGTTTTGATGCCGCTCGCGGTTCCATTCCCGGACTGCAAGTAAGAAAACAAACATGTGGTTTCAAAATGTTTTATAATCTAATCTTTGCAAACACTTCCCCTGATATCATTTTGATAGGTGAAAGGAACAGACTACAAAACATCGGACGGGACTTGCATTAGAGACTATATAGATGTTACTGACCTCGTGGATGCTCACGTAAAGGCTCTCGAGAAAGCTCAGCCTCATAAAGTCGGTATCTACAATGTTGGAACCGGAAAAGGTACTTCAACATTTTCATTGCAATTATAATATATCTCTAAGTGCCCCCTTTCATGTAATATGGTAACATTATCATTACCATAAATTGGTTTCATTATACGGGATAGTTACAGTTTGAGACTACGTTAACTGTTTTTTTTCTTGTTTGGTTAAACAGGACGATCAGTTAAGGAATTTGTGGAGGCGTGTAAGAAGGCGACAGGAGCTGAGATCAAAGTAGATTTCCTGCCCCGACGGCCAGGAGATTACGCAGAGGTTTATAGTGATCCAACAAAGATTTTGAGAGATTTGAATTGGACTGCTCGATTCACTAATCTTCAGGATAGTCTTCAAGTTGCTTGGAGGTGGCAAAAGATTCATCCTCATGGTTATGCTTCTTATTAAAAACAGGGAAACCACAAATACCTTTTAAATTTGCTATTGTTTTATATTTTCATTTCATGAATTTGCATATTGTTTTGAGGGCTTCCATAGCTCATGTGGAGAAGATGTATGTGACTGGTTATGTAATTACTATTGGAACTGTGGAACATAGGCTATTGCCGAATCCGTTCGTCTTGGATCTGGACAACCAAGAAAACTCATTTAGTTATATCATTTGAACAAAAAAAA
>OVBX01002290.1:0-20922 GCA_900406325.1 Erucastrum elatum | reverse complement strand
TATATATATATATATATATATATATATAACCTTTTACTCTAGCAATCAAGACTTTGTTTTGACATTGACTTTTGGCATATAAGACAAACCACATGTCTGCCTAGGTTATCACCGTTAATCAAGACACATGAGCATTACTTCGATTAATTTTATTAGATAATCCACTTGCTTAGCTGCTATACTTCTCATTAATTCCTCAGCTCCATAATTTACATTAGTTCTTCCGGCTAATATTTAATACGTCACACACAATTCTTTTCTATTTGTATAATGTTGTTTTCAGAAAATTGGCTTTCCCTTTTCAATAATATTTTAAAATGTGCTATAAGTTTATAATGGGACACCAAATATATTATAATCTCAATAACTTGTAAATTGTATGTTATTTCATATGCTTATAAGTTATAATGGCCAATCATAACGATCCGAACCTTAATCTCATAGACCTGCATAAACCATTGAACTATCATACATGGATTATAAAAAGAGTGGTTTAAGTGAGTTTCCAATTATTATAGATGATCTAAGTTTTAAGTAACATACTTATCTGTAAGGATTAATCTAGGTGATCACGACCTGATCTACTTGTGTAAGCAACAAACGTAAACGACACAAGCAAATTAACGAGTTCCCGGCCCTCGGCGCGGTACGTCTCGTGGGAGATCTCTTGCTCCCAAACTTCACTATGATCAAAGAAGTTACAACAGTCTGATCACTTATAACTTGTGATAGACTTTGAGGTTTACACAACACCCTGTGTTAAGCCTCGAGAATACAAGTATGATAGAGAACTCTAGCTAGAACACGGTTGTTCTCTCTTGCTATAACTCTAATCCCTTTACTTGAGTCTCCCTGCTACTCTTTCTTGCTTTTTCGTTCCTTTTATCAGCTCTCTTGTTGCAGGATATATACTTGACGTCTTCAGCATTATCCAGCACTGTATCTTCGGCCTTGAGCTTATCCTCAACGAGTGGGCTTTATATGTGTGTAACACTGGGCCTTAATGGTGTTGTCTTGGGCCAAACTCCACAAATCTCCACCTTTTGTCCCAAACCCAACATCACATAAGGCCTAATTTCTTCTCTGTGAAGTGTCACCACCAACGGTCTTCAGATGCGACGTTCTTTACCGCATCACACCTCTCACTCTCTGTCTTATCAGCCGGTGCAACCGACTATCCTGAGCTGCTCCACCTGCTTCCTGCTTCCTTAGTTAGCAAGGTTCCTCAGCTCGAAATCATCTCCTCTCTCTCCAATACTGGATGCGTTTCGAACCACACCCTTCATTGTTAAGATAAAGATGACTCTCAGCACTCTTCATGAGTCTGTTCTGACAAGAGCTCCACCTCGTTCGAGGTTCCCCTTTCTGGTGATGTCTCTTTAACTGTGTCGATTTCTCCTGCGACTCCACCAATCAAGATCTTGTTTATCTGACGGTGTCTTCCTGCGGTCCTGAGGTAACTCAACTAGACTTTTCCTTGTCGTAGTAGTGACAATACTATGAACAATTTATTCTTGCAAGCCTCAACTTAACCTCGAAGTGTGACAGCTTGAAGACATCAATTTGAGGACAACGAGTCTTCACATTTTTCCTTTGCTTGCTCGTTGATCCTGCTTTCGTAGTATGTCGGTACCCTTCCTCATTCGCCTTTAGTTAAATTACTCAATTTCAGAGTAGATTGATTCATGACACCTAGTTTGGTGTCTAGTGTGCAGAGCTATCCACAATCCTTTTGGCATACCGCTCCGCCTGGAGTACGTGTGTGTTATGACGACTCCACCTTGTTTTCCAGGTAACTCCTGTTTCAAACACCCTGAGCACCACTCTGTTTCACTCATACCTATCCTTGTGTATGATGGTAGGATCCCTGTACGAGGTGAACTTGCGTACTCTGGAGTCACCTGGGTTGCTGCTCCTTCCTCTACTGGATGTTGAGAAGTCCACAACAGAGCTGGAACTTCGGACCAGGTACGGTTTTAGTTAGAAAATCCGCCGGGTTGAGAGTAATATGTATCTTCTGTAGAATGACATCTCCAGCTTCTACTAGGTCTCTGATAAAATGGAACTTAGTATCAATCTGCTTAGTTCTCTCATGATATACTGGGTTTCTTGCTAGGGCTATCGCACTCTGCGAGTCACAGTGGATTGTTTCATTGCTTTGCTTGAAACCCAGTTCATTGCATAGTCCTCTTAGCCATATACTCTCCTTAGCAGCTTCATGCAGAGCCATGTACTCTGCCTCTGTGGTTGATAGAGCGACCACGGACTGGAGGCATGATTTCCATGATACTGTGTTCCCCCAATCTTAAACACGTATCCTGTTACTGATCTTCGTCTGTCCCGATCGGTAGCATAATCAGAATCTGAAAAACCCTCAATGATGAACTTAGAATCCTTCTTGAATGTTAGGTTCAAGTCACACGCTCCTCGTAGATACTTCAGTACCCACTTAACAGCTGCCCAGTGCTCCCTGCTAGGTTTGCTCATGAATCTACTTACAAACCCTACAGCGAACCCCAAATCAGGTCTAGACCCGACCATCGCGTACATCAAGCTCCCTACTGCGCTTGAATATGGGATGTCTTCCATGTACTGTTCTTCTATCTTCCATTCTTTATCTGTGAGACTCCTTAAGCTTAACTGGGCTGACGTGGGGGTCGTAACTGATTTTACGTCCATCATTCCAAATGTCTTGAGTACCTTTTCAATATACTTTCCTTGAGATAAGATCAGTATACCTTCCTTCCTGTTCCGTTTGATGTCCATGCCCAGAATCCTTGATGCCTTTCCCAGATCCTTCATTTCAAATTCACCACTCAGCATGTCTTTCAGTTCCTTTATCGTTTTCTTATCTCCTGAGGCAATCAACATGTCGTCGACGTATAGTAACAGATAGATTGCCTTGTCGGTCTGGGTGTCTCTGAAGTAGACACACGGATCTCTGTTACTCTTCTCAAACAATTGTTGTTTCATAGAACTGTCAAACCGATGATTCCATCTCCTTGGTGACTACTTGAGTCCATATAAGGATTTTCTGAGTAAGCACACTTTATTTTCATCCCTTGGTTTGATGAACCCCTCTGGTTGAGTCATTAGGATCCTCTCCTCTAGTGTTCCATGTAGGAAAGCAGTTTTTACGTCCATCTGTTCGAGCTCAAAATCCATGTTCACCACCACTGATAGCATGAACCTGATCGAGACATGCTTAACTACTGGAGAAAAAATCTCGTTATAGTCTATCCCTTCCGTCTGTGAATAACCTTTTGCAACTAGACGAACTTTGTACTTTTCATCTTCAACTCCTGGAATGCCAGGTTTCAACTTGAAGAGCCACTTGCATCCGATTAGTTTGGCCTTCTCAGGCTTATCTATCAGATCCCATGTCCTATTTTTCTTATGTGACTCCATCTCTTCCTCTGCTGCAGCTTTCCATCGTTTTCTTTCTCTGCTTCTCATGGCCTCTGCATATGTCTTCGGCTCTTCCACCTCTAAGTCCTCCATCGTGTTTAGTGCATACGCCACAAAGTTTCCATCTTCATAGCGTGATGGAGGTCTTATGTTTGTTCGTCTTACTCTGTCTCTGGCCAGCACATAATCATCAAGTGTATGGTCTTTGTCACTTGTCTCAGTCTCAGCTTCGGCCTCATGTTTCGTTTCTTTGTCTGAGCCTTCTGAGCTATCTGAGCTAGAGTCACCTTGATTACTTTCTTCTGTTTCTGAGCTACTTGGTGTGGGACCTCTGATCAAGTCTTTACTGAAAGTAACCCTCTGTTTCTTCTTTTCCTTTACGACTTGGTTATTCTCGTTTGCCACCTCTTTCTTGTCCTTTGATTCTTGTGCTTCCTTATAGATCTCAGCTTCATTGAAGACGACATCTCTACTGGTTCTGCACCTCTTCTCGTCTGGGATCCATACTCTATAGCCCTTAGTTCCAAATGGGTATCCCATAAAGGCTCCCTTGATGGCCCTAGGCTCTGTTTTTCCTTCTCTGACGTGAACATACGCAGAGCATCCGAAACGTCTGAGATGTTTGAGCTCTGGTTTAGTCCCAGACCATAATTGTTCTGGCAGCTTGAAGTCTATTGATGCACTTGGTGATCGGTTAATCAGGTATACAGCTGTGGAAGCTGCCTCTGCCCAGAAACTGTGATCTAAACCTGTTTCAGACAGCATGCATCGTACCTTATCCATAATGGTCATGTTCATTCTTTCTGCGACCCCGTTTTGTTGTGGGGTATAGGTGCAAGTTCTGTGTCTCTTGATGCCAGCCTTCCTGCAGTAGTTGTCGAACTCCCTATTACAGAACTCAAGCCCATTGTCTGTCCTTAGGCACTTTATCTTTCTTTCTGTCTGTGTTTCAACTGCCACTTTCCATTCTTGAAACTGTGAGAACGCCTGATTCTTAGCTGTTAGGAAAAAAATCCACACCTTCTTAGAGTAATTATCAATAAATGTCACAAAGTATTTGCACTCTCCCAGGCTTGCAGGTGATGATGGAGATCCCCATAAGTCTGAGTGCACATAATCTAGAATCCCTTTTGTAACATGTTTAGCTGGTTTGAAACTCTGCTTGTGTGATTTTCCTAATACACACTCCTCACAAAACTTGAGATTTCTTACCTCTTTCTCGGGTAAGTATCATTCCTTAGCTAAGATGTTCATGCTCTTGAGGCCCATATGACCTAGTCTTGAGTGCCAGAGTGTTGTCATGTCCATCACGTCCTCAGCTAAGTTAATTTCTCCTTTCAACACAGTCCCTTGGATATCAGTACAGTCCTTGATGGTATTTTCCTGAAATTACCTTTTCGTTACCCTTGTAGAACTGGACTATATGATCCTTTCCTTCATACCAACATCCTGATTTCTCCAACATGCCGTATGATATCAGGTTTCTACTCATGCCTGGCATGTATCTTACTTCAGTGAGGATTACTATGGAGCCATCTGGATTTTGAATTTTAAGTTTTCCAATCCCCTTGATGTCACAGTGTGTGTTGTTTGCCATAAGTACCTTGCCTCCACTAAACTCCTCAAGGTCGTATAGGACATCTTTGTCAGGTGTTATATGAAAGGAGCATCCTGAGTCCATGACCCATTCTCCATTCGAGTTCTCAGTGCTAACTGTTAGTACAAGAGGTTGCTTTGGTTCCGTAGCAAAATTTGCAGCATTCTCTGGTCTTCCTGACTTTCTGTCGGGACAGTCCTTCTTCCAGTGGTCTTTTTTTCACATACAAAGCATCCTTTAGAGTGTTTGTTGGTTCTGGGTCGTGACTTTGATCTTCCAAACTTGCTTTTGGATCTTCCCTTCCACGTTTTTCCATTGCCTTTGTTTGGCCTGGACTCTGATCTTCCTCTTTCCACAAACAGACCTTCTCCGTCTGACTTTGACAGCTTTTCACTTTCGATCAATTCTCTCTCTTTGAACTTTACAGCTCCAGTTAATTCACTTAGGCTTAGGGTGTCCCTCCCATACTTGAGAGTTTCCCTCAGTTGATCGTATTTCTGAGATAATGAGCTTAGTAGTAAGATAGCCTGTACTTCCTCTGTCACCTCGACTTGCAGGTTGTTTAGATCGGCTACAAGTTTTAGGAAGTCGTCTACGTTCTCGTCAATACTCTTTGTGTCAGACATCTTGAAGTTGTAGAATCTCAGCTGTAGGTAGATTCTGTTTGGTAGTGATGTTTCGGTGTAGAGTTTGTTCAACATAGACCACATATCAGCTGCTGTCTCGCAGTGTTGGATCTTGCGTAGTACCTTGTTCCCAACGTTTAGGACTATAAGATCCTTAGCTTTTTCTGATTTCTCAAACTTGTTTGGATCAATTTTCGAGCTTGGTTCCTCTGACCCTGCTACGCCTTTCTGAGAATCTGAAGCTTCTTCGTCTTTTATCTTTGACATATCTTTTAGAAGCTTGTCATCGCTTAGCACCTCCTTAAGTCCAAGCACACCNCCTCGAACCTGTCGATCTCTATCCGTGTCTTAACCATCTCCTCAATCCCTCTCCGTGATCACACGTCTCAACACTGTGCTCTGATACCACTTTGTAAGGATTAATCTAGGTGATCAAGACCTGATCTACTTGTGTAAGCAACAAACGTAAACGACACAAGCAAATTAACGAGTTCCCGGCCCTCGGTGCGGTACGTCTCGTGGGAGATCTCTTGCTCCCAAACTTCACTATGATCAAAGAAGTTACAACAGTCTGATC
This sequence comes from Erucastrum elatum, assembly GCA_900406325.1. Classification (NCBI taxonomy): domain Eukaryota; kingdom Viridiplantae; phylum Streptophyta; class Magnoliopsida; order Brassicales; family Brassicaceae; genus Erucastrum; species Erucastrum elatum. Next base: position 14,714 of record OVBX01002290.1, on the reverse strand, counting down.
ACTTATAACTTGTGATAGACTTTGAGGTTTACACAACACCCTGTGTTAAGCCTCGAGAATACAAGTATGATAGAGAACTCTAGCTAGAACACGGTTGTTCTCTCTTGCTATAACCCTAATCCCTTTACTTGAGTCTCCCTGCTACTCCTTTTTGCTTTTTCGTTCCTTTTATCAGCTCTCTTGTTGCAGGATATATACTTGACGTCTTCAGCATTATCCAACACTGCATCTTCGGCCTTGAGCTTATCCTCAACGAGTGGGCTTTATATGTGTGTAACACTGGGCCTTAATGGTGTTGTCTTGGGCCAAACTCCACATTATCAAAATTAAGTTATCCTAATTGGCAACGATAAATTGTGGTTGATGACAGAACTTGACACCAATATCAAGCTGTTCGATCTATGGCTACAACAGTCTCCAGATATATGTTTTTTTTTAATGTGACAGTATGAACTTTATTAGCTCATTCAAACGTATAATTCCATCTTGTTTGAATAACGCAACTAGAAACGCAACCCAATCGATCGAGCACTTAACTAAAATACACGATTATATAAAATAATGTAAATTATACAGTGATCCCCAAGTGTTGCAATTGGCTTGAGTAACGAATAATGAATCGAAGTGGACATATTGTAACCATTTATTTTTAGGTAATTCAGATATTTTCAACCAGATAATATTTCGAGAAGTCAAACCAAATTGAGTTTTAAATTGAATTACCAAACTTAAAGTGTGGTTGTTGCAAATGCAACTTAGTGGTGATAAGATTAGTGACAAGCTAACACGACTCCCTCCGTTTGGTGAAATACATCAGGTAGCAAATTTATTAATGGGAGGAGTTTTAACGAAAATGACTAAAAATTGAAGTAAAATTTCAAAAGTAACTTTTTATTTACTATATTTTCGCATTATCTTTAATTTTTTTTTTATCTTTTTTTAAATATCATTATTATTTATTTAATTTTATTTTCAGAAAATTTAAAAAACCCTTAACAATTTTTATTTACAACAATGTCATTATCACCAATATCTCCAACCATTATAAACAAGCAATTTCAAACTCTTAAATCTTAAGTCTTAAACATTCAGTTTTCATCTCTTTTATTCTCATTCTACACCAACAAATAAAATAATATTTTATTTTTAATTAGTCCTTAGATTTTGGTTATAAAATCATTTGGATTAGTCCAGTTAATTCATTTTGTTAGTATATTGAGTTTACATATATTGCCTTCAGATTGAAGTATATTTATTTTAGATTAATATTGTTTTTGAATTTGGAAATTGCTTGTGCTGGACCCTAGACAAAAACATGTTTTTCCGTCAAAACCGTAAAATTAAGTTTTTGCCAAAACTGAAAAATCTCAATTCCTGCCAAAACTAAAAATCTCATTTTCTTACCATTTTTTAAAAGAATAATCGTATTTTCCCATTAAAATCATATAAAACAGAAATAATATTTTCCACGAAGAATACCAAATTAATTTTAGATAAATTTATTTGAATAAAATAATCAATTTATTATTAATACCCTTTTTAATTTTTTAACTATTAGTAATCAAATACTAGTATAATAACTTAGCATCTAAATGTTGCATCTAAATACAAATACTAATCATAAAAACGAACACCATTTTGATGCAATATCTAGATGTTATATTCATATGTTACATCTTAGATAATGCATCAAATGCAAAAACGACGATGTCGTATTTTTTACTTAGCTCCTAAGGCAAAATATATATGGAGAATTTGTCAAAAATGACTAAATCTCGATTCTATATACAAAAATGTACCCCAACTTCAGTCAAATACAAAAGTAATCAAAAATCTAGTGAAATTAAAATAACCCCTTATAGCCAAACAAAAAAAACATGTATTGAATTTTACCATTATAACTATTCGCGTGAGAAGACTTATTTGTAAGTCTTCTCGCATTATAGATCTGTATAATAATTATAAATTTTATAAAAATATTTAGGGGAAAAATTAAAACATGTAATTATAAAAAAAATTTCAACCTTTCTAAATGATGTAAATTGAATTTTTTTCAATATAATGAGTGAATTTAAATTGAGTCATGATATTGAGTCATGATAGTCTTCGGTTTAAAGCTTGGTAACATATGTTACGTATTGTGCATATTTTCAGGGTTTGAATTTGGAATCATAACTTATAATTTTTTTTACTTACATGTGTTTAGTTTTGTGTATATTAAACACTTATAAGTTAATTTTAAGTACAATGAATTGTTATTTTGCTATTTGGTTATTTATTTGACTAGGTTGGAGTTTGCAAGACTTCCAGAAAACATCTTAGGAAGTCTAAACTTTTGTAGAATTTAGATTTTCTGTTAAATTGTAATAGAATTTAGGTTTTCCGCTTTAATTGAAGTGCTAGGTTTTGACCCGCACTTCAAAAGAGCGGTTTTCCGCTTTATTTTTATTTTCTTTTTTTAATAAATTTTGGATAAGTTTGTGAAATGAAATATTTTCATATATTTTTATTGTATTGTTTTATTTTTGTTTTATAAATGGCTATTTATGTTTCAAAATTAAACTTGATTTTTTTTAAAACAATTTGAAGTGGTATTTTAATTTTGTTTTCAATTAGTCTTCACTTTTTTGTACTGAACTTTTGAAAGAGATAATTTTTAACAGATTTAACTTGTCAATAACCTAATATTATATATTTTAATAAATTTTAAATATTAAAATGTTTTAAGAAAATTTTAATTATATGGAGAAAAATAAATAATAATAATCGTGTGTAAATATTTGTTAATTTTAATATAGAACTTGGCCAGAATGACCCAAACGAAAATGTGAACTTAGAGAAATATTAAAATCGGCCCAAATGACCCAAAGTCATAGAATTAAAAGAGAAAAAAAGTTTGGACCTATAATTAAAGACCTATTAATTAAATATGTACAAAATCACAGAAATACTCTTGATGAAACATGCACATTCCTTGAAATAAAATGATATATTTAGTAAAAAAAAACTCAATATACTTCTGCTGTAATAGTATAGATTTCATAAGTCTTTCTGAAATTTTCAGGGAAGTCTTCTCATGTATTAGATCTTAAAAATAATTTTTTTTTTATAAAAATAAAGTGAAAGGAAAAAAAGTTAAAATCAAGTAATAACAAACATTTATAAGATGATATCTTGTCGACAAAAAAAATATAAGATGATATCTTTAGTTTAACTAAAACTGATTTATTTGCAACATAGATGAGTGCGTGTAGATAGAGTCATGATAGTATTTTATAGCATTGTTGATATTTTTCTGATTAGATTTAGAAATTTTATCTTATATATATATATATATATATATATATATATTTAACTTGAACTATATGTGTTCTTTTGAGTATTTTAAATACTTTTTAAGATTCTTTAAGTCTAACGAAGTTTGGAAGACTTCTCGAAAAGTTTTCTAGCTTATTTTATATTAAAATTAAGATGTACTTGTTTATTTTTCTAAACAGAACCCATTAACCTAATTAAATTTGATCCAAATGGAATCAGTCAAACACTACATATGTTTTTTTTTGAAATGTCAGGTTGTGTGTTTGCATCTAGGTCTGGGTACGGATCGGATATCCGAGTTTTTGAAAGTATTTGTGATTTGCTTCGTATGTTACGGATATCTAATTTTTGTATTTGTTTTGCTTCGGAGAAATACAGATATTCGAAAAAACGGATATCCGAAAAATAAATAGATATTTGCAGATATTTACGAATAGTTACGAATATCTCATATGTTTTGATTAATACAAATAATCTTAAAAAATCGATGCAGATTTGTTTTGTATAATATATTTTTTTCATGATATATAAGATAAAAGATTAAAAAAATAGTAAATTTACATATTTTGTAAAAAAATTAAACTTAGTTAACAATTATAATAACACAAAACTTAAAAAAAATTATAATTATCATAAAATATTTTTTTCTTTTATGTACTACTTATATATGAGTAATAATGTAAATAAGATTTGTTAATCATATGCCAGAATAATAATTATATAATTTTATACATTTAGAATTTTAAATAGTTTTAAGATATACATGTATTTATATATTGCCGGATCGAATTGGATATTCGCTCTCTAAAATTTTAATATTTGTGATTTGTTTTGCTTTTGACGGATATTGAATTTTAGCATTTGCTTCGATTTGTAAAATTACATATATCCGAATTTTTCGGATCAAATCGAAACGAATAACGAATCGAATCAAATTTTACGGATATTTTGCCCACCTTGCATCTATTATGAACGTTATGGTTCTTTATTAGAAATCATATATATAATGAGACAGTTTCATCTCTTCTGAGAGTGTCTACGATAGCGTTTTTTTAATGTATGTGGGTCCCACTTCTATTTATTTTATTTTTTTAAAAGCTGGGTGGACTCCATGTTCTGTCCGATTACGCGTGGTCAAAAGATTTGACGTTTGGTTTGGTACTTCTTCCTCGCCGTTTCAGCTTACATAATTTTTCAAACCTAATGACTTCTCCTCCCATCTCTTTACCTCTCCTTTCATTCAGAACCACTCTCTCTCTCTCTCTCTGGTCAATTTCAGGAATCACCATGTCAAACCAACTTGAATCTTCCGACTGGTAAGTTATCCCCCAGATATAAGCGTTTCGTTTTTCCATCACAAAGTTTCGAACTTTCTTCTCAAGATTAGGGTTTGTAGTTGATCTCTCCTCTAATAAGCTGGTTTTGACTCATGGGGTTCTGTTACAGGAAGTCGAAGAAGTATTTCAGTACAACTATCCTTGAGATGAAGAAATCTCCTAATCGACTTATTGTCGTCTCTCTCCATCACTCCACCATGGAAAATGCTCCAGCTTTTCCAGGCTATGCAATTCTCATCAAGGTTTGTTTTTTGTATTATTTATCATGTCTTAAGTTTGAATCACTGGATTCTAAGATTGAATGTTGGCTTTAATTGTTACAAAATTAGGGTTTATGCTTGCTTGATTGATGGATTGTTATGTGATTGCACTGTTTCTCTCTTGATTTGTTACTGAATTGTACATCACTAAGACTTATTTTCTGTTGTTATTATTTTCGTAACATTGACGTGGGGTCTACTTGTCATGTCATTAAAATGATCTACTTTTCGCTTTGCAGGGTATGAAAAGGAAGGACACTCTCTTCAAGAGAATCTTCGCGGCGCGTGGAGCCGATCCCGAGTCAGACTCCAAGGAATCAGAGGATGCCGTTATGGACGACGACAAGAAAGACTTCGCTTCCGAACCTGATCAGGACTCTTCGATTCGCACATTCACCACCGCTAGACTCGATCCCAGGAGGTCCTTCGAGTCGGACACTAAGATCAAGACGGAGTTCTCGACAGTGAAGCTTGACGCTAGCGTTCGCGCAGTCTCGGGGATTGTGTCGAAGGATTAGTCTGCTAAGATATCGACAGATGATGTACAGAAAAGCGGGGCTTACATTACGAGAGAAGCGGCATTGAAGAGAGAGGTTAGCTTTTATCACTTTATGTCCTGTCCTTAACAAAAGTACATTGACTTATATGGTCTGTAGGAATAAGCTGAGCCGCTCAAGTTTGTATGTCACTCTAATGATTGCGTTGATGAGCTTATGATGTAGTATCTTCCTTGTCTCAATCCTTTAGAGAATTTTCAGAATCTATTACAGAGGATTTGTCTGAATAATTTTGTTTGTTCCAGCTTGATGGGGTTGAAGAATATATTTGCAAGACGGTTGCCTAATATGCCAAAAGAGTATATTGTTCGCCTTCTCCACATCTCCAAGACTCTTGGCTAAACCATCTCCTCAACCAAATCAATCACCACCCTCGCGATCCTTGCCGGAATCGTAACGAAATCCCTTATCCAGAAACTCTCCACGCTATCGTAACCCTATCTCCACAGATCCAAGTTTCTATCCGAGTCTCTGTTCCTTTGTTTTTTGTGGCGATTCGCAACCATCCTGCTGGTTATCTCAACCCGCCGGTGACGGTCGTTGCGGACAGTTTATTCAAGTGGCTACATATTTGGAGGTAAGTTTATATTTGAACTTAAAAACCATGTTGACAAACTTTTTAGTTAATGCAAAATATTTGGAGCAGCCTACGCAGCTGGACTGGCTGTTGGATTCTGGCAGGAAAAAGACATATAATTGAGTCACGAGAGAGAGTTCAAGAAACTCCAAAGTATTCAGACTGGCTATAGAAGGAGAGATCAGGAAGAAGAAAGTGGAGTCATGGTGCAAAGCGGTGGAGAGAACATTCGATCGAATCTTAGAGGTTATATCTCAACATTAAACAACTAACCTTTCGTATGTTTAATTCTTCTTTTAATATTTGGGATTGGTACTGTGATTATAGGATTTTCAAAACGTTTCTGATTGAGATTTCTTTAGTTATACACTGGAGATTTTTGACCAAAACGAAGCCAAGATTTATCTGCAACGACATACATTGTTTAAAGTAAGAAAACTTCATATCTCTTTGATATTTTTCCAGTTTCTAGATTTTGTTCCCCTTTTATTTTGGTTTGAATCTCCATATTTACGTATCTCAAGTTTCAGCCATCCTACAGAGACAATATAATCTTTATAGGAAGTCTCTTAACATTTATGACATGGAAAAAAATGCGCATGAAATGCTTTGGGGGTTAACAAGAGCTGGCATGGTGGCTTATTTTGTGGTGCTGGTAGTGGTAGTGGTTGTGGCGGGGGTGGGGTGATAGACGTCGTGGGAGCGTCAGCAATGTATGTGGCTTTATGCATGTGGAGGTAGCTTCCATATTTATGTCATATCGTTTTTGTATATTTTCTCAGTTTTGATTATAATTTTCCTGATGATGATCTAATCCTACTTTTGGTTTTTCTTCCTTGGTTAGGATATGATCTTTGTCAAGACTAATGACTTTCAGACTGATTATTTTGCAACGTTTTATATCAAAAGTATTTTTCGATGCTGAATATTTCCTGATAGAATTAGCTATTTAGCTTCGCTCTGATATAATTAGCTATTCAGCTTCTATCTTAACATGTTTACCTTTCTCTTGCAGTTGATGGCTATATATGTCGCTATGAAAAACTCCCATGCCATTCTTCACTTTATTCGGGATAGTGGATGCAGACGATTATGTTGTAAGTTTCTGATACTGGTTCCAGTCTTCTTCAATGACGCTTTGTGATCTACTGATTATAAAATTGTAGCCATTGCTAATTAATCTATTGTTTTCTAAACAAGTTGTTGCTTTCGATGAACTCCGAACAATTTTTCTTTATATTTTTTCCATTCAGTTGTTCAACATAATTGAACCAATTGAAGCAAGTCTGCCAGGTTATGCAGCCAATGAGAACAAACGCAAACGTCCATGTGAGTGGTTCTTGCAAGGCAATCTAACCGTCAATTCTAGACATGATCTGATTGAACTTGATGCAGGTTGGTCTGAATTTACTGTCTTCTGTCTGATCTTGGTGATTGATACTGACTTGTCGTTTTGTTGTCTTAATGTTCTGTTTTGTTGCCTTGGCTCCATAAAAGGTTACAATGTTCAGGTTCATGAGAGTGATTCTTGCAAGGCAATATAACCGTAATCCCACTTAAGCTTCTGTTTCATTTCAATTGTCTATTTCCACATGTTTTCACTATTTTGAACTTTGGTTATTTGTATGATTTGCTGTAAACTATTTTTTTACTGGTGTACGAATTACTATGAATTTAAACAATAAAGGAAGTGTTGATGTGTCTTTACTTATTCACCAGTGTCTGAGTTTTATGTAAATAATATTTTTTATACTCTCTCTGACTTAAGAAAGGAAGATTACACCCTAAAATAAAAAGACATTTAAGATAAAGACATGTAAACCTTTTCTATTTTAACATTTTATAGTAGATGCAATTTCACTTACAAACTGTGCAATATTTAAAATACCAATCTCTCGCACCAAAAAAAACCACCAAAACAATAAACTAACTGTAACACATAAAACAACAAACATTTTTTCAAACAAATTTTTAGAGAAATAGTAAACTATAATCGTACCTTCGAGATGAGCCATTTGAACACTAAAAATTAAAAAAAAAATCATCAACTCACCACAACATAACCAGTTCAAGACACACATAGCGACCAAAGGTTTACCAAAAAACCATAAACACATGATATACAGTTCTACTCATACCAACTGCACAGTTTCAATAACTTCACAAACTACAGCAACTCCTTGGCAACTCTCGGTGAAGGAAAAAAAAGTGAACATCAATATCCCCGCGCTTGCGCGGGGGTTCGCCCCTAGTCTTAAATAACTCATTAGTTACCAAGCTTTTGCATTTGTTACACAAACCAAAAGAGGTAAGTTATGTACTGTTTTAAAAGACGTCTTATTTGCTGAAGGATTAAAATGTGTTCTTGGCCAAATCATGAGTAGAGTAAACTGTCCTTGGGAAGACAACAATCATTTTAGTTTTTTTTTCTCCAATAATTTAGCTACTATTCCTTGGAGAATTTCACAGCCTCAATCACAGCAGAGAAGTCCAGATCTCCAAGTCCCATGCTTCTGGCCTTCTTAAAAGCCTGTTCGAAATAAAAGAAAAAGATACAAGTTTAAAAAAAAAGATTTATAATGCCAGCAATCAATAATATTCTTGGTGTCTTCAAGTAACTGACCTCATTTGCAGCAGCAGCTACAGGCATGGAAACAGCGTTTTCATCGCCAAGAGCAAGAGCTAGCCTCATGTCCTTCTGCTGATGTTTCAACGGGAACGCTGGTGGGTAACTACTCTTATTCATCGCAGGTCCTTTCCCTTTGAACATTGGGTTTGTCATGGCACCAAGATCCTGCCCCAACAACATTACAACCAATTAACAGCCACAGCTCACTAATCAAGTTCTAAACATATTTATCTCACCAGAACATCAAGAAGAGTGTCAGCGCTAAGTCCACTCTTGTCAGCTAATACAAGCCCCTCGGAGAAGGCGTTCATCATGCTGTGTAATAATAAAAAGATAGCATGAAGCCAAGTTCCATTTCGTATTGTAAATAGTCAAGAAAGAGGAGACCGAGATGTTCACCTTCCCATGACCATGTTCACAACAAGTTTCATCTTAGCTCCGTTCCCAACTTGTCCCAAGTAAAAAGACTTCTTCCCCAAGACGTCAAAAGCTGGGACCGATTCATCGAAAAGGGACTAGCAAAGCAGCAGCATATTGATTGAAATATTACTAAAAGACCAAACTAGAAAGGTTCTGCCTGTTTTTTTTTTGAGATCTGATGTTACCTTGTCACCAGCAGCAAGTATGATGAGCTGGCCATCTTCTGCCGGCTTCTTGCTACCTGAGACAGGACCTTCTACAAACCGACCACCTTTCCCGGTGATTGCCTGCCATTTTATACAAAACACTAATCAATTATTCTTTTGTCTAATCACTGATTCATAATAATCTGAAAAGAGTTAAAAAACCTGGCTGATCTTTAAGGAAGTCTCAGCATCAACTGTTGACATATCAATATAGCCTTTCCCTTCACAGATTTGCTCCAAAACACCATCTTTATCGAAAACAACCTTATAATCAACCAGACACCACACAAAAGATTGTAACTTTGTTCGTATCTTTAATCATCAAAGCTAACACACAATAAGAAAAAAACATATACCGAGAGAGCAGCAGAAGGATCTGAGAGCATAGCGATAGTGTATTTGCATTTCTTGATTACTTCAGCTGGAGTCTCGCATACTGAAGCTCCATGCTCCACAAGTTCATCACACTGTTCCGTGAATCAATCAAAATAATCCTCAAAAACTTAAATCAGATCTGAAAGAGAAATGTTTTTTTAATTTACCTTGGAGAGTGTCCGGTTCCAGACGGTTACTTTGAAACCATGTTTCAGTAGATTCATTGACATGCCCTTTCCCATGATACCCAAGCCCAGAAATCCAATCTCCATCTTTCTCTCTCTCTGTGTTTGAGCGATGAATAATGATGATGAAAAATAAGATGATTGAAGCAGGCGCAATATGTGTACGTCGTCTTTTGGCAGCTTGCGGTTTTTATTGTATTAAATTAAAAAAAATACTTTTTTAATACAAAAGATTAGAATGTTTTTATGGAGAACAGCTTCAGGAGCTCTAGCTCAATCAAGAGGCCTCGGTATGGACAGTCAATGCAAACTAAAGGTATCTTCCCTGACTGATAACTCGGGGGAATGGTATGACATCTGGCTAGTAGACATATTTCCACCTAATGAGGTGTATCAAGCAGATGTCACCAGGTAGAGTTCAGGATTGCTTTGTTTGGTCTTACTTAAGATATGGAGCTTATACAGTAAGAACAAGGTATGAACTAATAGCTGCAGAAAAGATGAGGCTAATGGGACCAACCTCACAAGAGGACTTGACTTGAAATGCTTTAAAGAAACACATATGGAAGATCCCCACACTACCAAAGATTAGAATGTTTTTATGGAGAGCAGCTTCAGGAGCTCTAGCTCAATCAAGAGGCCTTGGTATGGACAGTCAATGCAAACTTTGCCAGGGAGGTGTAGAAACCATTAATCATATCCTGTTTCAGTGTCCAATGGCCTTAAGCATCTGGTCACGGATATGAATCCCAATCCCTGGTGTGGCTCGTCAACAATCTCTAGAAGCAAATATGCCATCTACATTTAATGTAATGGAGGACAAAACCAAGCCTCATACGTTAGTACGCTCTATCCCGTGGGTGAAGTAGCCAATTTGGAAGAACATAAACTCTATCTTATATGCCGAAACTCAGATATTAATGGAGAAACTGATTAATGATATGAATGACGAGGTGGAGCAATGGTTTTCAATAGGTCACCTACTGACGCTACTGAAGGCGTTCTGAGACAATGTAGTGCAAACTGGTTCCCCCCCGGAGTTCGGTACTATTAAATGTAACATTCACGCGAACTAGAGAAATGCACATCTCCATAGTGGGATTTCTTGGATTGCAAGAGACCACTCCGGTAATGTAACTCATCATGCTCGCGATGCGATTATCCATGCCCCTAATCGTTTCATCGCAGAGCTACAGTGTGTGATATCGACCATGACAAGCTTAGCCGATCTCGGAGTCACAAAAGCAGTCATATCTTCAGACTATAACGAGGTAATAGAAGCAATTAAGGTACCTGCGCAATGGCCTCGCTACAGATCGTTTCTTCATCAGGTAACGAAGCTCAAAGATAAATTTGTGACAATAGCTTTTGAAGGAGAGGGTGCATCAACAGATGAGATAGCTCGTGCTTTTGCCAAAAGTGTTTTAAGGGATGGTCGTTTCCAATCTTCATTATTTAGCCATGGGAGGGCGCTCTTGGCTTCAAGATATGATCGCAAGAGAAAGCAGCAGAAGCAACCTTTGACTCTTATTTAGAGTGTTGTTGTTTTTGATTTTTAAACTACCTTATGGTAGAAGGCATTGCCTTTGTATTGGTTTCAAACATTTTGATTAATATCATCTCCAAACGTTCAAAAAATAATAATAACATATATTTCAATATTTTTTTATCAACTTTGCAAAACTCTATAAATTAGTACTAAATAATTAGTAAATACTATAAATTAATAAAAAATTCAGTTCTGAATTGAACTGGTTCAAATATAACACGAATCAATTATATAATAAGATAATAATTTTTTAAAAACCAATTTATGTAAATATATGGTTCCACTTAAATCATAAATAATAATATTTTTATATATACATGTTATATAAGTATAAACTAAACATTTGTTAGTTTTATATAAAAATATCTTTATTGTTTAATACTCAATATATTTTGATAATATTTAGTAAAATTATATAGAAAACCAAATTTAAATTTTATGGTAAATAAAACTAGACAAAACATAATATAATAAAAAAATATGAAAGTAAAATTTATAAATTTAATTAGTGTATATACTAATAATTTTTTTTTAAAAATATTATCTTGCAAACAAATCAAAAATAGAAAAAAGAAAAACAAAACTTTTTGTAAATTAATAAAATATCTTAGTCCCAGTATTATCAGTTTATATAGTTTTTACTGTATCTTAGATGGAGAGATAAAATCAATTGTAATCGATTTTAATATCAGAAACACAATCTAACATTTTTAACGCTGGTTAAGCTATTACCAATTAGAGAAATATTGTAAGACGACCTTACAACTGACAATTCTAGCTATTTTATTAAGATTTACGCTTAGTTGCATTATTATGAGTCGTCTTATGAGATTAATGTCAGATTATTATCATTGTGCCATGTTGAAGATTTTTTATGTACTTTTCTCCATAAATATGCATAATTCATTCTTGCTGGTTCTCGAAACTCATATTTTTTGGGTGTATAAGCATATTAATGAACTCTTTATTAAACCACTAGATTAAGAGATTTCTACCTCAATTGCCATTAATAGATATATTGATCTCATACAATATCCTTATAGCAAATGCAGTGCTTCATGAGCTCTGAACGAACAAATAGTATAGAATGGATATGAGTAAAACGTGCGATAAAATTAAATAGATATTCATTTTTTTTTAAATAAATAGACTTTACATAACAATGGATTAATTGGATCATGGAATGTATTACATCAATCCAATAAAAATATCCTGATAAGGAGGCAATCACGAGAACACATCATTCCAAATAGAATTTTAACATCAACACCCCTCAACTAAATTTATTTCAGGTGAAAACCCCTCTAAACTAAGTATTTAATGGAAAACAGCCCAACTAACCGTGTTTAATGAACTAAAACCTCTGCCTATAGTGCAGGTCAAATTATCAATGCTACCGGTAAATCTTTAATTTTGGGGTCTTTACATTAACAAAACATAATTGATGGGTTTTACTATTAAATATCTAAAAAGTCCAAAAATAAAAAATATTTAAAAATATAAAAAATAAAAATAAAATTCAAACACATTATTCTCACGAATTTTCAAAGGACGGTATTTCAGGAAATGAATCACCCTTGGAACCGATATGATCATACTCTCTGTTATATGTCTAGCGGAGTATTGTTTCTACTAGATCTTTGGTAATCAAATGACTAATCAAAATGGTGGGATCATGACCTTCAATATATCTGTATGGAATGATCCATGGCTCCCAACCACTCATCCGAGACCAGCAAATAAAAATCACCACAATTTCGACCTTCACCTCACAGTGAATTCTCTCGTTGAATCTATTTTGCGAACTTGGAACTGACAGGTAATTCAGGCTATAGTGGATCCCCAGGATGTGAAAATAATTGAAAGCATACCACTGAGCAGGACTTAGATGGTGGATAAAGATGTATGGCATTTCACACAAATTGGAAATATACGGTTAATCAGCATATCATGTGGAACAAGTTTACTCAGACAGAGATAAACCACCAATAGTGTTTGGACTTACGGTTGATCTGTTAAAGGCGTACTGTTGGAAAGTAAGGTGTCCACCGAAGATAAAACACTTTTTTGGCAATTGGTGTCGGGATGCATAGCAGTTAAGGAAAATCTGCAAGCAAGAGGAATACAAGGGGACATTTGTTGTGCCAGATGAGGGGGCTGCTGAGAAATCGATAAACCATGTGTGTTTTTAATGCCCTCCAGCAATTCAGGTCTGGCCACTCTAAAAAATACCATGAAATTTAGTTATATTTCCAACTTGGTCCCTCTTTACATATATGAATCATTTTTTTGGAGAGTTACCTCTCAGATGGGTGATCATCAATTTGCATGGATATTGTGATATATTTGGAAAAGCATGAATAATAAATTGCTCAGTAATACATTGATCCCAGGGAAACACTTACATTGGCCGCTACATAATCAACACTTTGGGCTGAGGCACAAGTATCAAGTACAGAAAGGACGGTACCACACAGTGTGGATGCAAACATATTGCCAATTTCAGGACAATGGTGTTTCATAGATGGTTCCTGGAAATGTAACGATATTTTCTCCGGACAAAGTTGGTATAGTACATTAGAAGGTTTTGATAGTCTGATGGGGGCAAGAAATGTAAGGGCTATCCTCTCCCTTCTTCACGCGGAGGTGGAAGCACTAGTTTGGGCAATGGAATGCATGAGGAATTTACGTCAATTTCAGGTTACGTTTGCAACGTATTGTTCTCAATTGATGAGTATGGTTTCAGAACCAGAAGAATATCCAGCTTTTGCAAATTATTTGGAAGATATCAAGACCCTAAAAGTGACCTTCTTAAGATCAGAGATCGTTCATGTACCACAGACAAAGAATTTAAAGGCGGACAGTCTAGCACGTGTGAGGAAGCAACCGTCTTTTATTGTTCACATGGACGCATATCTCCCAATTTGGTGTGCAGAGTCAGTTTGAAACATTATATATCTATAAATTGAAAATTTAAAAAATCATAAAAATAATAAAAATTATCTAATTGTAGTAGTTGTTCTTTTGACCAACACTAGAGATAATTTAATTATCTAGAAGATTAGTAACAAACATTTTAAAAATTAGCAGTTTAAATACATATGCAAATCGATGAGATTGATATCTTTTAAAATACATATTATATGTCGGAGCTGTTACCCGTAATTATAACTTTAATATGAATAGAGTAAAGTTTAGTTTGACGATGTAGTATTTGTTGGTAGTGATGCGATGCTGGTCCTTTGATATACCATGATTTTGACCCACTTTTACTCATGGTATTTCTATGATTTTACTATAT
>OVBX01002288.1:0-20924 GCA_900406325.1 Erucastrum elatum | reverse complement strand
AATATATATGTACTTTATTAATATTTATACCCGTGCATGGGCACGGGAAAATCACCTAGTTCTCAGTAAACGTGTGTAGACTGTCATAACACGTATAGGTTGTGCTACTCCTACATATATAAACTGTTCTAGACATTTAAATTAAAAGTTCGATGAACTTAAACGGTTACAACTGAAAATATACTTAATGACAAAATTTAATGACAAAACTTAAGCGAAGAAATCTAAAACATAATAAAATTTAGTGTCTCAAATCTAAATATTCTAAATTATAAGTGTTGAGTTATTTTCAGGTCCAATCCCAAGATTTTGAGGGATGTAAATGATTTATTAGTAAATATTTTTATTTAAAAAGTAACAAATTTGGAAGTGTAATTTTCTTCAAATATTTTGTCGAGGGTAAAAACAAATGTTTCAGTTGGTTTTTCCGATTGCCGAGAGAACTGGCCCTCGACTTATCTTGAACTTTATTGCTCCTAATCTGATAAATATACCCACTGATATCAACAGAAAATTTTCTGCATGTCTCTAATTTTCAAGATGAATAGTGAATAAAATGATTGTAGAGATCTTGTTCTATCTTCTCAAAACTTCATAGAAATTATATACCGAAACAATATAACAATAACAATAATTAATTATTAATCGTAACCGGACCTTTGGTAAAGAACCATTATGGCATTTGGTTAACCATTGCAATTATTGGTGTTAACAGTTGTAACTCGTAGATCATTACAACTGTTAGTGCTAACCATTGTGATTGTTGGTGCTAACCATTGCAATTCTTAATACTCTATATAAAGAGTTGTGTGCGAAAAAATAGAACTCGGATAACTTGTACAACTTGCACAACTTGTACAAAGAGATAAATTTATCGTTAGTTAGAGAGAGATAGATTCATTGTTCAAAGATCATCAAAGATCTTTGAAGAAATACATATAAACATTAAAATTCTATTTGTTATTTTTGTATCTTAACCTAGAACAAGATTGAGACTTTGATTGTTTTATCCTACAAAGGGCGGGATTTCGTGTAATCTAAAGTCTGGAATAGAGTCGAAATACTCTTTAAAGAAAGTGATCTTGTGCACGATTCAATCATTATCCAATTATATAGTTCACACTCATTCGGATACAACCAAAATTAACCAACAGAATCCTCTCTTATTATTGCCTCATGAAGCTTTTACTCATCAAAGTGAAAAGTAAAAGCATAAATAAGATGTCAGCTTTTAAAATTTTGGAAACATCAACAAAGAAAGACATTATGCAAAGCGAACTACAAGCTCAATGGAATTTTGGAACCCATCACCACTCGGTAAAGTTTCTTACATGCTTGGAACTAAACACATGACCACTTATGTTCCTCGTTGTTCTCTGCTAATGCTTCTTTATACGAAGTCAGCAATGCTATGGTAACCGCTGCTTCTTCTTCCTAAACACCAACAGCACTATCACTCTCCTGCTCCATGGTTTCAGTGGAAAGGAAGTTAGCAAAAATCAAGTTCCCATATCAGTTCATGATAAGCTGAGACAAAGAAGAATCTCAAAACAAACACAAGGGTATTGCCCTCAACATTCACAATAGTAGACTGAGCATGAATCATGTTCATTGAGCTTATTTATGTGAACGTTACTTCAATAGGCTACTTAATATAATCAACAAAGCTTAAAACTTCAGCAATATATACTTAGCCATAAAAGTCTACACAAGTACCTAATCACAGTTTACAAAACTACAAAAGAAAAAACAGAGTTGAGGCTTGATCGAAAAACCTGGACTTTGGAGTCGCTAGATTGCACTTTCGTCTCCGTCGTCTCAGCTTCTCCGGAAGCAAACGGTACGAAGTTTAGTAGACGGACGGTCATTGGAGAGTTCCGTGAGGGATAAGAAAGCGCTAGGGAAACAGTTTTTTTTCCTATGAAGATAAACTGGATTTCCTAAAATCTGTAATAAACTGCATAGTCTGAAATTTGAATCTCAAACCTGGATGTAGAAGCCTTTTAAATTTTAACCACAGGTGCTTCCACGCCAACACTAATAATAATCTCTTTATTTTCTATAGTTTGGTTTTTCCAAGCAGTTGGATGTTACTTTTACGATGTTAATTGGACGGTCCTAGTTTAACCAAATAAAGTAGGGAACCTCCCTTCAGAAGTTTGTAAATACAATTTTATGATCTGTAATATATAGAACAGAGTAAATATTTTCACAATTTATTCATATATAAATACTTTTCTTTTTGAGAATACATAAATACTTTTCTTGCCAACACTTTCACAATGAAAATATCAACTAAAGTTATAAAAGATTTTTTTTAATCAAAGATAGTACTCATTGCTCCCAATAATTCTTTCATTTAATTTATTTTATCAATTTCTTTCTACATAATTGAACTTTGTCCATCCAAATGTAATACACCAACAGATTTACTCACCTTTTCTACTAAAATCATAGTAAGCCTTTTTCCCCCATCTATTCTATTAATTCTCCAGCATGACCCATTGATATATATTGTGTCTAATAATTATTTTATCAATTTTACATACTTAAAAAATAAAGTATATATCGATTCAACCAAACTGTATTTGTGTAAGTACTTTCTATCGGATACATACTTTCGTAACCTCCTCTCCAAATTTATTGGTAACCACTTCTCTCATATATTTATATTAGCCAACCGAACAGTTTATTAACCAATAGAAGATATTTCTAATAGAAGGTAAATATAACTGTATTCTACGGTTCTTTGAATTTTTTGTCACTTTGAGTATACCAAATTACCAATAACTGTTGCATCACGTAATTGTTTCTGTCCTTTTTATATGTTACCAATAACTGTTGTATATATATTATTTTGTTTGAAAATTTTAATTTTTGTATTTTTGTTATTTTTTGTATCATATTTATGTTTAATCTACTGGTTATAATTGTGATATAATTTAATGCAGTTATAAAAATAATTAGACATGACATTTATCAATAGGTCATGTTCATGATTTAATCATTTAAGAAAAACTATTTTACAAAGAAAAAAAAACAAATATGATTAAAACACACACAAATATAAAAATTAAATTTCTAACAAAAAAAATTCAAACAAAAAATATACCCGTCCTTTGAAGGACATTTCTAATTGATATGGGGTTATGTCCATCTTTTATATATGACATAAAAGTAATTTAATTATTGAACAGTTATACTGTTCGTGCAAGTTATAATATACAACCGTTTTTACCATTTTGATCGAGAGATAGGTGGACTTTTGATTACTTTTATTTTCAAAAATCAACTACTACTATTCTAACTAAAGACTACCATGTCAGATCTAAATTGTTTATTATCAAAACTTACACGAACATCAATATACACAGACAATAAAAATAAATACTATTAAATCATAAAATTTATATCATACATCTATTTAAACAACCAACAAATTTAAATCGACATCAAAATGTAAAAATAAACTATTATTGTAGAGATTTGGAAAATTACATACAACAATAATCACTTTCATAAATATAATGGTTACAACTTAATGTGATATTTTATCAAAAAAAAATTAATGTGATATTATTTTAACGGGTTTTAAAAAGGTAGTTTGATTAAAACTCTATTCTATTAATTATTCAACATGTCCAATTGATATGAGGTTATGTCCATTTAATTAGATCAACGATGGAGATATATAATTCTATACTTTTACGTGTTATATAACAGTATATGTAACTACCTTTTCGTCTCCCAATTTGTCGGAAACAAAGCCTTGAGATAACTGCTAATATTTATATTAATTAATTAAATGACAATTTGATTACTTAAAGTAGCTAAAATATATAGAGACTTAAAGCGTAGGAATTTTTTCAAAGTAACAGATCATATTTTAACGATTTGCTTCCTAAACTATATGATCATAGCAATGCAACAATTTGAGAGTGTATATGGAATTATCAAAATTCAATACAATTTGACACAAGTGTATAGTTACGCAACATCACAAATTCAATACAATTATCAAAATCTCTTAATAATAGTTAAAAAAAATATTCTACGCATATTAAAATTAATTTTCTAAGAAAAAATGTAAAACAAAAAAATATATCTGCCCAAGGGCAGGTCATAATATTTTTCTTACATAAATAGTAAGAAGTTTTAATAATTGTATTAAAATAGTTAGACCACACTTATAACAATAGGTCAGGTTGTTGTTTTAATAGAATGGACTAATTCTGATCCACCTTTCAAAAGACGGATTATACTTTTTTTTTACATTTTTCTTAGAAATTTAATTTTCATTTTCGTTTGTTTTAATAATATTTGTGTTTTGTAATCATATGTGTAAAATTGTTTCTAAAATGATTAGTAAGAGATTTTAATAATTGTATGAAAATAGTTGGACTATACATGGATTATACCTATATTAATAGGTCATGTACTTAATTTAATTGAATAGATAGATATGATTACAAAGCAAAACACATATATAATTAGAACATACAAATATGAAAAGTAAATTTCTGAGAAAAAATTAAGTAAAAAATATACCGGTTCTTTGAAAAGACGGGTCAGATAAAAACACAAATATAATTACAAAACATACATATATGATACAAATAAAAACACAAATATATAAATTTAATTTCAAATAATATATACAAAACAAATAATATATCCGTCCTCTTCTCTAGTTATCTTATGTGAACTAATACTGGACCATAGAAGTTTGTGGCGCACGTCTTAGGTCCAAAATAGAACAAGCTTCTTGATTCCTTTGCTGCTCTTCCTTGGAGAACCCTCAGTGTCACGCCTTGATCTTATCTCGTCCATCTCCTGCCTACTCTCCTTCTTCTTCAAAACCGGACTCGATTCATCAGCTTTAAACCTCATCTTCTCTAAAACATTCACCAAACCCTCAAGCGCCACATCAGCATCCTCGTTTTTCATCAGCTCCTCTGCTACTTGTGCCGGTGTAATTACTTCACCGTCCATCAACCGCTCGATCTCCGGGTAAAGACGGTGTGGCATTGTGGTGTCGTTCAAGCCCAAGTAGTTAGAGGCTAAGGTCTTGAATCCTTGAAAAGTGCAGTGTCCCATGTAAATGTGCATGTCCATACGACCCGGACGTAGCAATGCCGGGTCAAGCTTATCTTTGTGGTTCGTCGTGAATATTATAATCCGCTCGTCTCCACAGCTTGACCATAATCCGTCTATGAAATTCAGTAGTCCCGACAATGTCAAAGGTGCCTAAACACACAAAAAAATGCGATTTAAAACATACTAAATAAAAGTGTTTTAAAAAACTAAATAAAGACTGCTTTATGCATTTTAATTAATGGATTTGGAAATCTAAACGAACTAAGTTATTTGATTTTCAATTCGACTTTAAAATCATTATTACATAAATAGTAATTCAAATTCAATCATACAGATTTACTAATGAATTTGATTTCACAAAAAAATTAAAATTTTGTTTTTATTCTAAATTTGAAATAAATAATTTCCCGTAGATTCCTATATGGATTTAAAATACAAAACAGAGTAATCAGATTCTGTTAGAGTTGATTAAGAAATTTTTATTTGGTTTGGATACGTTTAGGTTTGTATTGTTACCAAAACCAATAACAGTAGAAGTCAAACATATCCCACAGAGACAGAACCAAACCTGAGAGTCGCCACAGTTCTTGACTTCTCCAGGCTGTTGCTGCTCCGACCTGTTAGGAAAATCCCCTGCATCGATATCTTCTATCACAAGAATCGACCTGTTACGTGTAGCTAGTAAGAGCCTCCTTAGATCAGAGTCACGCATCACACTCGCCAGCTGAAGATCATAGACATCAAACTTGAGGTAATTAGCCATAGCCGCAACCAGACTAGACTTCCCTGTTCCCGGTGGCCCGTACAACAAGTAACCCCTCTTCCAAGCTTTCCCCACTTTCTTGTAATAATCTTTCCTTCTAACAAACCGATCAAGATCCTCCATGACGTCACGCTTGAGCTCATCCTCCATAGCTATTGTTTCGAAAGTCGAAGGATGCTGGAGGATAACTGAATCCCATCGGAGACTGCTGAGAGAATGCAGCATCAGGATTCTCTTCTCGTCTCGGATCTCTTTAGCTTTGGTCTCCACGTGAGGAACGTAAGAGTTTAGGATCAAGTCTTTGTGTTTCTTGTCGAAGCTCAGCTCGAAGTACTCGCTTCTACCGTCGTCATCGCCTTTCTTGTCTCCTCGGTCCGTAACAAACCTCCATTTCAGCTCGACGTCTTGGTACACGTCGTTGACGGTTTCTCCTTCGCTGAGAAACACGTTGACATGTTTGTCTCTATGGCCTTTGCTGATTCTGAGCCTGGCCGCGTCTGGACTGATCTTGGTTGAGAGATAAGTCTGAGCGGCTTGGTAGATCTCGTTGTGCATGCCCATGTTGTCGTCGTCTATGGTTAGAGTCAAAGTTGTCGAAGTAGAACGGAAGAAGAGAGACCGGAGAGAAGAGTAAATGAGATCTTGGATTGGGCCTGGGATCAGCTGGTGAGCCATTGAACGTATCATCATGATGTAACCTGCCATTGATGCGTAAGCTGTGAAGAACGATGTGGGTGATGGAAGATCCTTGGAGAAAAACATTTTCACTCTTTTTTTCTCTCTGTTTCGTGTTTCTTGAAGGTGGAGAGAGAGTGATGAAAATGAGATGTGAAAGAAATATATAAAGAATAAGAGAAAGCTTAAGGAAGAAGGTTCACTTAACACTTAATATAGTAGTCTTTATTCAATGGATGCGTGTGTGATTTATTAGAAATTTTGAGAATGAAAAAGAAGAAATTGTAATAAGATAAATTCGAGAGAGGAGGACAAAATAAACTCTTGGAAAATTTCCACGTCCCTTTCCACGAAGAGCATGTCCATTTATTAACTCATAGTCCTCGTAAAGTAGAGAGAGGACAAAATAAACTCTTGGAAAGTTTCCACGTCCCTTTCCATGAAGAAGAGCAGGTTCGTTTATTTTCCATTGTTAACTCATATGCATCGTATTATTCACAAATCTATTGCTTGACCAATGAATCCTCGAACAATACTAATGCAAGGGTGACAATTTTGTAGCTTTGTTTTACATATTGGCCAAAATTTGAAATCGACTTTTAAATTTTTATTCAGATGGTAACTCAAACCGATTTTATTTTTGCCTTAAGGACGTTATTCAACTTTTCTACAATAAAACTACAAATCGACATGAAAGACAAATATGAAATATGATATATATATATATATATATTGTGTAGAAATATTCCCATTGATCAACCATTAGATCAGTGTGTTATGTTTTCACATGTATCATGAACAATACTTAGTTATGTTAGAGACTTTATTGATTGAAAGAAAATCATACAAGATGACGACATACTAAAAGTGTACTTTCATCTCCAAATTGGCATGGAAACGAATATGATACATATCGTGTGGAAATATTCCCATTAATTAACCATTAGGTAAGTGACGTTTTCACATGGATACAATCTCTAGTTATGAACACTACTAATTAATTAATTATGTTGGAAACGTTATTGGTTGGTAGAAAAAAAAATGTAATGATGATGCAACCAACTTTACGGTGATTAATTTATGCAGGCGGCTATACATTTGTGGGCTTTGCTTAGTTTGTTGAGGTGGAAGATGACTCGTAAAATACACACTTAAAGAGAAAAGACTAATAAAGTTGATTGATATGAAACTCGATTACCAACATAACCTAATTTGTTTTTGTCTTCTGAGTCATTTCTAGTCCACAAGAACAAAACCTATAACGCTGATACGTTTGTTTTAGATAACAACATTTGAAGCTTTAGCAGGTGGGTACAAGCTTGGATTATATAGTCACTATTAATGGTCGGAATCTAAACCTTTTAATTTTAGCATATGCAGTATGATATTTGACGATTGATCATAAAATACCAAAAAGCAAAAAGATTCACTATATTGTCACGACTCACGATGTTGGTGGACGAGTTGCGTGTTGTAATTCGACTAGTAAAGAAAAATTTAGAGAATGAGGTCTACGTGTCAGAAGATCATTGTAGCATTTGATTCATAACCAAGAAAAGGAAAGTTAAGTGTACTTATGAGTCATGGATTCATCCTTCTGTTTTGGACCGTGGCCTACTTTTGAATCAAAACAATTCTTAAAAGTTATTGAAACCACGCGAGCTCTCCATATCAAAACATTCTTTTCAATAACACAGCATTATTATACCCAATTTGAATACTAAAGCAACTTTAACGTCGTTATTAGTCAAATAGCATCTTTAATCTCCACGGCGGGAAATAACCTAGAAGGTAAATGTTTACATATGTATATCAACACTGCCGACTTCATAAAATAGTAAAATACTAACTAAAAAATATATAATCCAACTTAAAAAGTTCTCGAAAAGAACAAGCCAAAATGTATATTTTGTAGGTCTGTAAATATGTTAATATATAATCAAGCCACCAAAAAATCAATTTCAATCACCCTTTTATAGCTTTTGCCTTTAAAGTGACTCATGATTGTACCGTAAGTAGGCCAGTCGGTCACATTGATTGCAACAACATACCAAACACAAATTAGGTAGGTCTTGTGGATGTCACTATCAGATCTTTATATGATACCAGACCAAATCGGTATAAGTAAACCACATATCTAACCGCAACTTCCTATTGGATAACACAACGAAATGGACAAGGGGTTTTATGAAGCTTACAACAGAAACACAACTCTCACTCACACAACTCTAAGTTGGGATTGTAACAAAAGTTATTTGATCAGATAAATGAGTGTTTAAATGATTCCGAGAAAAAAACAAGCAAAGATTTAGATCAGAACTGGAACTGCATCTCTGGAGAGTAACCAAGAGCTTCAAGGTTTGCAGCCATGGCCTTGTTCATTGGCGGTGGTCCACATCTTAGGATCTGCAATCCAAACATACACCGTAAAAAAAGATTGAAACACCATCCAAAATTCCTATCTTCGTCACTCAAATGTTTCATTCAGTGTTGTTTTTTCTTTAAACATTGGCAGAACTGATTCAAGATTTTGATTAAGAAACATTATCTGAGTATGTTCAAGATAAAGAACAGAGGAAGGTTTTGACCTGAATATCGGATGCAGGTGCAGGGCAATGAGCCTGGATTATTTCCTTGGTTACAAATCCAACACCACCATCCCATGTTTCCGGAGGCTACTCACATTGCCACAGCAGATAAACCAAAGCACCAAGAGAATAAAGGTATCAGAATTAGTTTTTTGTTTATTATGTCTTTACTTGAGAGGAACGCCAAAAACATTAGGATTATGTGACTCACCTGGTTCAGAACATAGTAGATTTTGAACTGATCTGGGTAATTGGAGGTAAGACTATCCAACTCATCCTGAGAAGAAAAAAAAGTATTGTGACTCACATAATAATATTTAGAGTTTGATGATGATAGTCTAAGGAAACGCGTAAAGCTTGTTGTCAGACTCATAAAGAAAGCAGCAGGTGAGATACTTTTACCTTTAAGAGAATGTCATCGTACGTGACATTAGCATAAATGAGGTGCACCTTTGTCTTGTCTGTAGGGTTTTCAAGTATCGCTCTTGCAACCTTTCACAAATGCTAAATAAGATTATACATTGACTTTAAGAAAACTATATATTAAACGCAAATGTACGAAACATACTTGGAACATGGGAGTGATGCCTGAACCTCCAGCAAGCATTCCAAAAGCTCTAAACTGACCTGGCTGATACTTGAACCTGCCCTGCCAAGTTAAAAATAGTAACAAAACAACAGACGTTTTGAGATTCAGAAAGAAGTACAAAACAACAAATTTGATTGTAACGAGTACGTAAGCAAGAAGAGTACCTTAGGTCCCTTAACAGCAAGATGGTCTCCAACACGCATCTCCCTGAAATGATGAGACATCCTTCCTTGCGGATACATCTACAGTTGGCAACCGGAATAATTCCATCATTTTTTAGTTAAAATTAGTGAGAACATATCTTAAAAAGAGTCAAGTGAAGCTGAGAGAGTGTTAAGCATATAGAACACCTTAATAACAAGTTCAAAACGTCCAAGGTCAGAATCTAAGGTTGTGGGAGTGTAAGGCTTAATAACTTCCTCTCCTTGAGCATCCTTTCCCCTGTAAAGGATAAATCCATTATATATTTCATCAAACCATCCCTCAAAATGGATTTCAACACAAGAAAAAATAACCTAAAGTTAACAAATATGTACATATGTTTTTAGTATCTAGCAACTTGCAGAAAGTTTAAAATTTTGGTACGGAAGTTCAGAGACCGTGAACAATACACAAAAAAAACCCAACAGGAGACACTAAAGGACTATGAAGAACAAACCTGCAGCTGATGTGTTGACCAATGGGAAGACCCAAGACAGAGGTAGGTGTTGGAAGCTCAAATACGAACTTGGCTACATTGTGGCTAAGTTGCTGCTTCTTAACAAGCTTAAACTCTTTGAACTTCTCTGGATCCAAACACCCTACGAATTCAACAAGGTTTTAATCAAAAAGGATCAATCTTTCATTTGATGTGGCCTTCTAAACAGATTGAATTCTACAAAAAAAAAATTCCTAATTCCATATAAAATTCAGCTACGCAATGTGAGACTGGAATACAGAAAAGGAGAATCGAAAAGGTTATGACTTTATGATCGAACCTCTGCGTTTCTTGGAGGAGGAAAGATAGTAAGCAGCACCGGCAACGGCGGCGACGAGAGCCACGAAGACGCCCAAGAGAATTTGAGGATCTAGTGTTCTGAGAAACTCGATATCCATGGCTCCTCCCAAAATGCAAGTGAAAGGAATAAAATAATCAAAATAGCTCAACGAGAAGGGACACGTGAGAATATATAAAAGGAAGAAGGAGAAGTGTGTTTGGTAGTAGATTCACTTGTTGTCCGAGTAGTCTCTTTCCCTTGTTGTCTATGGTATGAGATCTGGTAGACCTAACTTTTAACCCCCAACACGTTATACTTGCCTTGTTTGCAACACTAAATATTTATTCCATAAACTCATAATGCTGCATTTGACTTTAAGTGTTGGGTTAGAGAGTTTTGGTATGAAGAAGTTGGGTTGGAGATCAAAAATGATTTCAGTGTTGAAATCACACTAAATAGTATATTTTCACTAGGTTAAAGTCTGTGGTTCTGTTCCAACTTGTTTGATGCCTTGAGTAATTGTATTGGTTAAGATGTTATTCCAAGAGTAAGGAATGACACAAACTTTATCCCAAAGCTTTCAAATGTTTGGTATGTGACTAATTCTTCTAAACTGAATCATACACACATATGCTTAAATGGTATTGACTTCAAGAGTTGAGAAGGAAGATGCTTTCTTCTAACCTCAGCCTTACCTCTTTGCTTTGTTAAAGAAATTCCAAAATATCTTGTTTTGTTCAGGAGGAGAGATAATTCAAGAAGCACCAGCTACTTCTAACGCATGCTATTGCTTTCATTTCTTTTAGATGGACAACATGGTTTCTTAACCCATTTGTGGAAGTGGAACTAAAAACAAGTAACAGAGAAAGGTATACTAAAATAGTACTCCAGCAAAAATGTTACGCTACAAGGTCATTCATGTATCTCCTCTACGGGTTGGATCAGAGTCGGTGCCCGGAGGAGTATTCCTCTGCTGGCGCTGAGAAGCTAAACGCCGTTCCAATGGAGTCTTCCTCTTGCTGACAACAAACCTATTCACTCCTTTCCTCATTGGCATTATCGACGGGAAATCTTCATCCGGGATCTGACTCAGCTCTGATATGTTCTTGATCTCAGCCACTCGCTTAAACCATCTCTCCGCTTTAGCTTCCTCCGACATGTCCAGCAAGTCAGGCTCCTTCACTAACGAACCCTCTAGGCTCTTTCCATTACTCATCTTCCCTGCCATTGGTCCCGGATTGTTGCTTAAAGGTGGTTCTCTTGGCTCTTCTTGTACTACCTGAGAAGTGATTTTTGGAGCTGGAGCTGGAATAGTATCTGTTGTTGTTGTTGCTTCCTGTGTCTGTTTTTGTTTGGCGAAGTAGTCAGGTGGGAAAGGCACAAAAGGTACAAAGTCTGAATCCTTTGTTTCAATGGAGATGCGTCTCTTGTTTGCTGGAGAAGTCAGTGAACGGTCTTTCTTCCTGCTCACCACAAACTGATTCTCTCCTTTCCTCATTGGCATCTTCTCAGGAGAAGTCTCTTCCTGTTGATCTGACACGCTGTGCAGTTCTGTAATCCTCTTTAACCATGTCGGAGATTTATCCTCTGATTCTTTCTCTCCTTTATCAGGTTCATCTGCTTCTCCGCCGAAAACACTTGCACTTGACTTGTCCTCTTGATAGACTTTTTGATTGTCGTCTGAGACACCGTCCCTTTGGTAGTTGGCGGCCAGTGTTTCCTCCTTGTCAGGCTTCTTGGCAAACATATCGGATGGTAGTGGCACGAACGGGACAAAATCAGAGTTACCTACCTGAGAAGAATCAAACCTCCTAGAAGAAACATTCTTACCATCAGAACGAGAAGCAAAAGAGGATGTAGAACCAAGAATCTCATTCAGGCTCTTATCCGTTTTAGTTCCATCTGCCTCAGCGTTAGACAACCTTCTCTCAAGAGGCGTCTTTCTCGTGTTAACAACATATCTGTTCACTCCTTTCCTCAAAGGCATAATCTCTGGAAAGTCTTCGTCTGTATCAACACTGTTTGCATCAGAACCGTCCTGTGCTACTTTACTAAACCACCTCTGTGCTTTCTCTTCATTTTCAACCAGTCTTCTCTCGAGTTCAGGATCCTTCGAATTAGTAGAGTTGGCTGAATTGAGTGAGAAGTTTCCGGGTCGCTTGCAATCGCATCTTAAGCAGGCTATGTTCCTCCCATAGTTGTAGAAATCGCATCTGATGGATGAAACAAACAAATAAGAAAAGGTTAAAAACTCGCATTGAGGATAGTTTAGCAGAGAAAACAGAACTTAGTTGCTTACTGGGGACACTCCCATTCGCTACCAGTTAGCTGTCTCTTTGGTCTTGCTTCATCACACTGGAAGCATTTGACATTTCTCGCAAAGTTCATGCCACTGCACCTGTTTCAACAAGTTCCCTCACCAATATGAACCACAACAAGATGAAACAAAGACAGTTACAGTCTTACTGACTCCCAGTCAATTTTTCGACCCTAATAATAGCGTACACCAATTGAAGCTAAGATCCTGAAGATACCAATGCCGTAGAAGAATGGCAACCAACAGCAATCAAAATGCTACTGAGAATCCAAGAAAATCATACATACCTTGAGCAAATCCAGTCACCTCGTTTCATCTCAACATTTTTCTGAAACGAACCGAGTCCTTGTCCATTTCCACCTGAGAACTGATTTTGCATTGCGCCATGAACATTAGACTCAGAAGAAGTACGGAAGCTCATCTTTGCTATCTCGCTCAAAAGCTTTCTAACCGACGACTCCACAATCTCTTGCTCATGGTGTTTCCTTCCCTCAGAAGAAGCAAAATCCACAACACAACTCAAAAGAAGCCTCATCAAATCCACCGTACTCGCCTTCTCCATATCCAGTTCCTAAAAATGAAACACAAACGATCAAAACATCAACACGAGGTTATACATCTAAGCTGCTACGTCACAACCATCAAGTACTAAAAGAGTAATCTTTTAATGCCAGAATACAACTTACATCATTACCAACGCCCTGACGACCACTTGTTAAGTAAAGACTCAACCTTTTGAGTGAATCAGGACCAGTCTTAAACAAGAACGGCTTCCCATTCTCCACCACCACTTCAACGTCTCTCCTCGAAACCATCCTAACAACATTAACATCCATAAGAGGAGAGACATCAACGACACACAAATGTGAAAAGAAGCTAACTTACTCAAGCAACTCGGGCCGATCACGAGCTAGAGCTAAGCAAGCAATAGCTGGAGAGACGAGTTCATCTGGAAACTCAGGAAAGAACTCGTCTTCGGAAACGGAACTTATCTCAGAATCCGAGAAGTAACCAGCTTCCGAGAGAGATTGTAGCAGCTCTCCCCATTCCGGTATCCGTTGGTGATAATACGGAACAGAATCGGAGGCGGAGAGACGGACTCGGTGAACTCGGTGAGTGTGGAACCGTCCGAGAGGTGTCGTGTGGATAAACGGCGGCAAAGAGAGAGAACGGCGATGAAGAGAGCTAACGGAGGGACGAGGAGACGCTAGGCGGTGGAGACGACGGAGATTGGATAAGCGGTTGCTGAAGATGCCGCGGAAGAGAGAGAGAGGCGGAGGGCGAGGAGAGAAGAGAGAGAGTAGTCTTGTGGAGCTGTTCATCGTCTTCTTCCCTCTTCGACGGTTGCCGTTCTCCGGCGAAGGATAGGAAAAAAAAAAACTTCAGTTGACTACAGTTTTTTTTATATCAAGTATGGGCCTGTTTGGGCTCAGTTGGATTAATGGGCTTGTTATTATAAATATGTTTGATACTTAATTATCTCTTTTATCATTCTTGAGATTTGATTAAGGACATCTTGATGCTCGGTGTGTGTTTATTAGTAACCACGATCAATAGATGTGGAATCGTCTAATTGGGAATCCAACGGCACAACTTATACATAATCTTCATGAATTTTTTTTTTTTAATAACGCTGGTTTAGTGAAAGTAAAAGTTTTTTTTTTAGCAATTGAAAGTAAAAGTTTTGGATTTGGAAATTCTTATGCAAGATCAGAGGTTTGGCTCGCAGCTTTGTGGTCTGTGATCTGCGAAACGGCATGACTGCAAGCTTCTGGCTCGACAACTGGTCATCCCTCGGTCCTCTCATTGAGATCACTGGTCAGAATGGTCCGCGTGTCACTGGTCTACCCTTGGAAGCTGTTGTTAGTGAAGCTTTTGTGAATGGTAGATGGTGGTTGGACAACTCGAGAAGCAGGAACCCAATCATACTGACCCTCAAACAGTGTTTGATTGGCCACGCTCCTATTGATGATCCTGAGGAAGATGATTGTTACTTATGGAAGATAGGTGACGCGCCTCCAAAAGATTCTTTCTCAACTAAAGATTTGTGGTCTCACCTTTATGATAACGACCCGGTGGTAGATTGGCACAAATCGGTGTGGTTCAGTGGACAGATTCCGAAGCATGCCTTCATGACCTGGCTCACAGTGAGGAATAGGCTCAGCACTCGTGATAGAACGCAGTCTTGGGGTATTCAAGTTCCTGTCTTATGCCCCCTTTGCGCTCTAGAGCCTGAGACAAAGCAACACCTGTTTTTTGACTGTGAATTCAGCAAAGAAGTTTGGTCGTTTTTCATATCTTCTACTTCTCTTTCTCCTCCATCTGGTTTTGAGGCTTTAGTCCGATGGATTAAATCTCCAACGAGAGACTCTAATGATGCAATGGTCTTGAAGCTAGCATTTCAGGCCTGTATCTATATGATTTGGAAGGAAAGGAATGCTAGAATACATTCGGCCTCTTCTCGTTCTTCCTCTTCGGTTATTGAGGACATAAACAGAACACTCAGAGCCAAGCTCGACTCACTCTCCCGTCTCCAACGCAGTCCTCCCGGGTTTCCGTCTTACCTCTCTTCCTGGATTCGTTTATATGGTCTCTGACTCGTGTAATTTTTTTCTTTTTTTCATTTCTTCCTTGTAAGTTGTTGGGGTTTGCCTATGGAATAAAAGTGATGTTTTTTTTAAAAAAAAAAAAAAAAGTAAAAGTTTGAGGAACCTCCAAAGAGGGAACACTGGTACAACGAACAAAATGAAACAAATACAAAGACAACGAGAGAAAAACCAACACAAATGCCAGTAGGCACCGCATGGAGAAGGATAAGAAACAGAGTAATAAGAAAAGGGCTGATGCCTAAGTATTGAAATGGGTCAAGCGGCCACCTCAACGGATAGTATATGAGAGAGCCATATTGGACCTGTTGCAGCGACATAAGACTGATACCGTTAACCTGTTGTGATGTAGCAACGGCTACTGCAACATAGTTACATTCTGGGGCTGTATTATTAAGACTCCAGCCTGGGCCGTCTTTTAGTAAGTGCAAGTGGTGCGGTCGAACAAAGTCCAAAATGATTGAGGGTTCATAATTTTTTTTGGTTTAGTAATAATTATAAATTTAAACTCACATACTTTTAAAGAAATAAGAATAACTATATTTGAATTTAATATTCGTATTTATAACGAATAAATATATTTTTAAAATCTTTATTTGTTTATATAATCAACTAAGATGCAATAAACTAAGAAGTTATTAGTATTTATAACAATTATATGTTTTGGAAAGTAAGAAATAGTTGTTGATGTGTGTTTGAATATTCAATGGTAGTGTAGAAAGTTTATATTCTAATTTGATTATGTTCAGGAAACAATGATCAATTAGTGATTATAAACAGGGAGAACAAGATATATTTTCTTCATTTTATTTTTTATAAAAAAATAGCCTATAATTTATGTCGACAAGAAAAAATACTGTCTTGTCTAGTCAAGATTATATAGTTTTTTGTCTAACTGCTACCCACATTTTTTACTCTATTATATTTATATTTATAGATCATAATTTCTGATTGTATATATAATAAACGTAAAAAGCAAAAATGATGATCAAATTTGATGATCTGATCAATGATTTGCATTTAAAAATACTATATAATCAAGTTTAATGATTTGATCAATGATTTTTCATTAGAAAATAGTGTTATTTAGATATACAATAGTTAAACTGATATTTTTGTTTTTTATAATGATATTTTGTAAAAAATATATATAAATAATTTTAAATTATTAAAAAAATCTTATTTTCTTTTCTGAACAGGATATGTATAATGTTTGAGACAACCTTGACTCCAGCAATCAATGGCCTCCAACTTGTAACAATGTAATTTGTTAGTTTTAGAACATGTAACGTACTTATTGTATAAGATTTTACATTGATAACTAGATTTTGATCAATCTTTAATAGAGTGTGTATATTTTTGTTTTATATTTTTTTTAGAAATTTGATTTTTATATGTCTATTTTTGTAGTTATATTTGTGTTTTTCTTTATATAATAATTTATTTAAATATTTTTTTTTAATAATTGTATTAAAATAGTTGGACTACACGTAATAAATAATAACACTAAACTGAAACATTTTGTTTAAACTAAAGTAAACATAGAAAAAGATATACTTGTACCCTCTTTAAAGCGACGATACTTGCAAAAACATCAATAATTCAATGGTGGTAAAAGGAGAGAATAATTCTATTCTTTTCGACCTGGGAATATCATTGTGGTGTGGATTAGTTTCCAATCACTGCCGTCAACTTTTGACTAATGTTTATTTTGATTAATACTTTTGCATACATTAAACTATTTACATTGGATTAACTCTTTTTTTTTTTGGATCCATGTGGACCAAAGTATTGGTGAGTGCGTGGACAATTAACTACTTCGATAATGACTTTCAATCTAGTCAGTAAGGTATATAACCTCATTAATTCGCAGAAAATGGTATTTTATCATCTTCTCTATTAAAAGATAACTAAATTTTGACCTTAAGAGCGGATATATTTTTTGTTTTAAAAATTATTTTATGATAAATTATATATTTTAACTTTTTTATGACTTACTTTTGTTATTTTAAATATGACTAAATTTTAAAGACTCTAGATAATTATAATCCGTAATATGATTTTATTTATTGAATCCGAAGTTAAACTTATTTTACACTATTTTTTTAATTTAAATAAAATATTTTATATCTTCAACAATCTCTGTATTGAAAAATTTACTTGTGCGTTTCAAAACATTTTATATAATTTTATTAAATTTAGTTTGTGTGATTTAGTTTTTATTTTAAATAGAATTATTTTTTAAGAAGTTGAGATCATTCAGACATATATTATGATTTTGTTGATTTAATCATTTGTTATTTTAACTTAATTTTATTTTTAGATTTCATTTAATAAATGTTTTCAAATAATTAATAACTTGAAAATAAAATTGGAAAGATATGGCGTAAATATTTAAGAAACATTGTTTTTTTTAAAAAAACTAAGAACTGAATTATTAAATATTCTTTAATGTAATTGCAAAATAATCTTTTTATTGGTTGCAAATACTGTCGGCAAAAAGGTAAATACAATATTTGTAATTAATAGGAAAAGTCAGGATCATATTCATAAAAAATATTCTGTTTTAATAGTATAGATGTTCATACTAACTGATTTTATAAACTGGGAAAAAAACTGTCTATTTAGTAAAATAATTATATTAAATAAAAAAATTAAGTGACAATAATGTAACACATTTTTATTTTTTATTTAATTTATTATTTTATTCATAAAAATATGGCTTTGAATAATATTTTTGGTTACGTTATTTTCCAGCGTTGAAACTAAAATAATTTTTTTTACTAAACTGAACATTTAATATATAAAACTTAGTTATTTACATTTTTGATTTTATAATTAGAACAAAATCTATATTGATTAACAAATAAATAAAAATTTGCTTTATTATTATGGTAATATAATTAATGATGTGTGTTATTGTTAATGTAATATAATTAATAAAATTATTAAACTAACTGAAATATGGAAATACAATTAATGTAATACTACTATTCATGTTTCCAAACAACTTTCATTTAGATTACTATACATGTTTCCAAACATCTCCAAAATGTACTTCAACTTTAATAATATACTAGAGCTGGACCCGTCCGACCGGACAGGTATTTATTTTCGTTTTTTATATAAATATATATTATTTAAATGTTTATCAGTTTATATTTTTAAATATTACATATTTCTAATTTTTATAAACACAACAATCGAATAATTTATGTGCTGTAAAAATAGTATCCTGTGCTTGTTATATTAAACTTTAGAAAAAATAATATTGATAATTTGAGTAATATTTCTTGTAACATAAAATTGTTTGTCAAATGTAAAAAAAAAATAATATTTTGATCAAATACGGATAATATGGTAAGATTTAGATACGTTAGAAAAAATATATATGGTTATAAACATTAAACATTGATTTACAAATAATTCAAATATATTTAAATTTTAGTATTATTTTTTTGAAAATAATTAATAGCAACCAAAATGGTTAAACATATACTTTAAAAATTATTGAAAAATATTAAAATAATATTGAGTTACAAATATTTTATCTTGTTCTATAAGTAGTTTAAAATATTTGAAATTTTAGCATGTATAGATTTTATTATTCATAATAATTAATGGTAAGTTAAACATATATTTTAGGAATATTCAAAATATTGTTTAATGTCGAATTTAAACTTGAATTTCGTTCAAAATAATTAATCGTAACATTATATAATTTTAATATTGTTAAAAGAAATATTAAATATGAATATTCCTAAAAATTAGGTAATTTATTTTAGGAAATATATTAAATACGAAATTAAGTTAAACTGATTTAGGAAATTGTTTAATAAATAAAAAAAGACAATAATTCCTTAAATATATGTTCATTTAATGATTCATTTAATTACTTCAGTGGCATGCTATTGTAAATAAAACTGAAAACTAAAAGGTAATTTATATGTGTACTTCAATTTTTATAATAGAGATATTACAATTTTTACAGTTTAATTTTATCTACTATAAAAAATTCATAGCTAGACCATCTAATTAGTAGCCTAATAAACTGAACTAATATTAACATATCCTTCCTATTGACAATGAAACCATCTTACGGGGCTAACAAATCTAAACAACTTTCCCTATTGATCATATTTAATGGAAAGTTTATTAATTGTTAAGTAAGCTGATTCTAAAATATACTGACTAGATTTGATAATTGATTTATTATACATGTACTTATATATACACAATTCATACACTTATTCATTTGCTGCATTTTTAAACTTTATTTAAACTAAAATGCATAACCATAAAAAAAAAACTAAAATGTATAAAAGTGAAAAATAAATATCTGTATAACTTTATTTAGTCTCATAAACTTCATATAGTTTGTACCTCTATGTTTACTTCATTGAAAAGATAACTCAATGTTAAATATTATAATAGTTATTTTGAACTAATAAGTATACTAGGTAATAACCCGTGCCTTGCACGGAATGAGTAGATTTAAAAAAATTAACACTTTGAATTAATAGACATTATAATGGTAAAAATTAAGAAGAAATACTATATGTTATAAACTAAATGTTTAAAAGAAATTGAGTATGTCAATATAAATAAATCTTCGACCACATATTTTTAAACTTGTGTATTTATTTGTTTAATTGAAATATAGTTCGTAGAAGTGAATCAGTAATAGTAAACAAATACTAATATAAAATGAACTATGAGGTAAAAATGAAATAGATGATAAAATATTTGTTTTCATAAAATAACTTATAACTTTAAGATAAAAATAAGAGTCGAGAAGAAATGTGTGGTGAGTCTGAATTGTAGAGAACATATATTTATATTAAGATGACATACTAAAACTCGCTCCATTTATATACTAAAAATTACCTCGATTTTGTAGACAAAATAATCAAACTTCCATATATATTACAAAACTGAAAGAATCATTTGGAAGACGCACAATTAAGATTTGATTACAGAAATTTCAAATTTATATAGCTTAACTTCTTTATATACAACAGTCAATTATGTGAAAAAAATAATAACCATAATCGAGTCTTAATTATTAACACAATCGAGTCCCTATAATCAAGTCACTAATATTTATCAATTTTATATATAGCAGATTATCAAGTTCCAAAATAATTACACGTTACAAAAATCGTAAATGTAAATTATATATAATTTATTATAAGTTTCCTTTTAAAATCCGTGTGATTAATTGTTTTGCAAATAACGTTTTTCAATATTGATTAGGATCAATTTCAAATTTTATAGGGTTTTCAAATATAGTTTATATATATATATATATA
>OVBX01002287.1:0-20924 GCA_900406325.1 Erucastrum elatum | reverse complement strand
TTGTTATATATGAAATTAAGAATATGTACATCTTTAAAATTGAAAATTAATCATTTTACATTAAGTGGACATCTGGATTCCATGGACAGTCCAACTGGTCATGGTCCTATTTAGACATGACTATTTGGACATGGAGCTATTTGGACACCAAGACCAAAAACGTCCAGAAAAAAAATGTCCATCTGGACACGCCCACTTCCGTTCGGACGGCCCAATTGACATCCCTATCTACAGGAGAAAACATTACAAACTAATCATTAAAAAAATGTCGATAAGTTCCTTAAAATTCACGCACTAATCATATCTCATAAAAACAAGAACGATCCAACCATCGCAGCAGCTACATAATAAGCGAATCCAACCGTGGCGATAGCTTCGTCTCCGGAAGATTGATGAGGTGGCGGATAGTTTGCGTTCGAAGAATCTTTCCCCATAGCTCCAGCGACTGCCACGTCATCGTCTCCGGGAGTAGCAGCAGCTGCATCGTTGTTGCCCGTATTTCCTCCTGGAGCTTTAGCTACATTAGTCGGAGCTGTCGCGGGGGCTGCAGAGGTGGTCGTCGAGGGTTTATCAACAGCTGAGACAACCACGGCGAGAAAGAGGAGGAGGAAAGCTACAAGAAGACGCGCCATTTTGTGAGTCAAATTAGTTGATATAATCCCAAAAGACTCTTTTTTCCAAATATTTTATGGGTATTCTCTTATGAATTATTTTTTTTTAAAATTGTGTAGTGAGGCTCTTTCGTTTATACGTGGTTCTTAATCAAAACGCGATATTTGAGGTTTGC
Organism: Erucastrum elatum; assembly: GCA_900406325.1. NCBI lineage: Eukaryota > Viridiplantae > Streptophyta > Magnoliopsida > Brassicales > Brassicaceae > Erucastrum > Erucastrum elatum. Next base: position 20,137 of record OVBX01002287.1, on the reverse strand, counting down.
CAAAAAACTATTTAACGGCCTATCTTGAGTTTAGCCTAAAGATCTTTTTAGTTTTAATATTTCTGATAAGTTTAAAAAGCAACGTTGTGAAATGAAATGAGTAAATAAGGTGATGGTGTAAAGTAATAAGAGTATAAAGTCCAAATGTACAGGGCTCTTTTTAAGCCTAGATTATCTAACTTTTTTTGTATGCTTCCTTTTAATTCACTTTACCCTAAACAGATAAACACAGTGATATGGCGTGAACCGCACGGAAACTGTACAACAAATTTGGTAAAGCCTTGAGGCTTTTTATACAAATGAAATAGAATCTGAACCTTACAATAAATGGACTAACTGAAATTATTCGACAATTAACAACCTAAAGACATGACCCATGAACAATTAGAACAATGTAAAACCCCCTATACAAATGAAATGTTAAAGACAAGTTCCCTTAACTTATGTTTACCCCCTTTTGTACAAACCCTTCCCAAAGTAACCGCAATTTCCATGTGTTTTTTTTGTCTGATAACTGACAACAAATTGCTAACTGAGATCGATATTTACTTTTTCAGGAACACACCTTTCTGTCTGGTCACGACCAAGCTCTGCTCCAAGCTGACCCTTGTCACCCGCACCAAACGCGAACAGCTTCCCTGACTCCGAGAGCGCAAAAGTATGAGCGTTCCAATATATAGAGTTCGTTAGACTAATCTGAACCATCCTCTCCTTCACTTGCTTCAGCGATGTCACTACCGCTGGACTCAGCACATTCCCATTTCTATTACCCTAATAAACCAGAAACATAAGAGTCAAATTAGCCTACAACGCAAGTCTTAAAAGACATTAAGTGCTAACCTGTTCATCAGCGGCTATATGGTGACCGAGACTAGCGGATTCTCCACAACCAAACGAGTAAACATCTCCATCTTCTGACACCACAAAAGTAGTGTAGTCTCCTGTTGCTACATGAACCGCCTTGACATGGCTTAGCCCTTCAACGACCTTAGGCACCGATTCACACTCCTCGTTACCGTGTCCTAAGCAACCGTATCTCCCCCAACCCCAAGTACACACTCTCCCGTCCTGACCTACCACAGCCGCATGCCAAGCACCAGCAGCAACTACCCTAGGTTGAATGTTCAATGCCTGAAACTGCTCGATAAGCCGAGGATACTTCTCATCGGTTTTTGAACCGTGACCAAGCTTGCCTCCCAAACCACAACCAACCGAGTACACCGACCTAATATAACCAACATCAGAACCGGTCTAAATTACATAGTTAAAACGGATACAGAGTATAAAAACAAACTCACATGCTGCCATTTGGTAGACAAGCTAAGGCAAGAAGGTAGCAATAACCAGCAGCAATCTGCACAACGGGCACATTCTCGAGCGCGCCTAACAAAGGACGTGGCTCGACATCATTAGCCTCGGTCTGGTGTCCGAGTCTACCATCTTCACCCCAGGAGAATGTGTAAACCTTCCCTTCTCGTGAGAGAACAGCTGTGAAGAAGTTCCCAATAGCAGCTTGCACAACGAATATGTTCTTTAAAGATGTCACAAGCTGAGGAGTTGTAACCTCTCTAGACCCTTGCCCTCCGTACTCAGCTTCACCGAACGAATCTTTCCCACACGAGTAGACCTTTCCACTATCGCTTATCAGCATTGTACGGCCAGCACCAGCTGCTGCTTGGATGATTCTGATTCCCTGTAATGATCTGCACAACACACGGTAATAACACTCTCTGTAAAACCATCTTCAGGTTCTCTTCACTAACACTCAATGATGTATATACCTGACGGGCAAGATACGAGCTTCTTCATCGGTATGGCCATGTCCTAGCTGTCCAGAGTTATTATAACCGAAAGTATAAACTTCTCCTTTCGATGTGACTGCAATGCTGTGACCAGGACCAGCGATAGCTTGAGACTTCTCTCTTCTGCAACACGCTTCACCAGCAAGCAAGAACCTAAGCACAAGTTTCCACGACCCTCCGCACCTACGTTTCATTTCCTCACGTTCCTCTTCGTTCATCGGTTTGAAGATCAACCTTTTGTTACACATGTCGAGAGCAGCGAGCTCTGATAGGGATAAGCTACAGTCCGGTGCGAAGTTAGCTGGCTGGCTAAAGAACGAACACGTTGCCTAAAACCAACAACAACAAGAAAATATTCAAATTTTTGTGAAAGGTTTAGACTTTTTTGTTTTTGAGAGAAAAAGCAACCTCAAGATTGGCGAGGTCACGAGGATCCAATCTACATTCAGTGAGGACGTGAAGGACGATGGATGGGCTAGCTGCTAAAGGAAACTCTCCAGGAGTTGACTCTCCTCCAAAGCAATGGCGTTTTTGCCTCTTCACAGGAGGAGGAGGAGAAGCTGGTTGCTCTGGTATGTTATGATACTGTAAACCTGGAGTTCCACTCGATGTAGCATCCATGTTTTCAATCTACAAATCAATAATCAAGAAGACAACTCACATTTTTGATTTGCCTGAAACAGTACAAAAACAAAAACACTGAACAAGACTCTAAACTTACAGAAGACTGTAAGGATCCAAGTCTGTAAAAAGGAAGCAACTTTATGGGTTATTACAAGGAAAGTTTACTTCTTTTCTAATCAAGAACAGACAAAAGAATCTGTAAGCAATCAAATCAGGTCAAGAATGAAAGAAGGAAACTTGGAAGAGAAGTGTGTAGTAATCAATAATGATAAAGAGGGTTATTCTATTGAGAACAAAAGATGGATCTGATACGGAAGAAGATTTAAAAAGAAAACTGTTTGTCACACGCAAAGGACTTCTCCTTCTCCTATCTGCACAAGGAAACTCATTTTTGACCTTTACCACAAGCGATCAACACACAAACCCCACACAAAAATCAAAATCAATCTTAATTGAATAACAACAACAACACATCAGAGAGGGAGATTGTGATTCAAAATGCTAACACCATGATTTGATCATTTTACATGTTAAACAAAAAAAAGGAGCGAACTTTCTGAAAACCCATCTGCAACAAACCATCATCAATTCATCATCATCAAGAAGAATCGAACCTTAGAATTATTCAGACAGCCGAAGTGGCTTCTCTTTTGTTTGGTTTTATTGTTGTTGTCTGATCAGGGTATAGAAGAAAGAATGATCGGAGAATTTCTTTTTTTTTTTTGTTTCTGGAGAATTGACGATCACAATAACGGAAAGTCTGCAACTTTTGCGTTGAGGAAAGCAAATTGAATGAAGAGAGGAAAGAAAGAAAGATGTGGTGTCTCTTTATGCGGTTTTATAAAGCAATTTCTCTCTCTCTCTGTTACAGCAATTTTTTCTGATAAATTTTTGATACTCTCTAAATGTGTATATATGTGCACATATACGTATAGTTATGTTATGGATAGCATCATGGTTATATCAATGCATGTATATACATAATATACGTGTGCATCCAAAACAGGGGTTGAGTGGTCGAACAAGTTATCCTCATCCAAACGGATCTTTTTATAGTTTTAATAGTAGTTGAGACCAAAATGGTTATCACTTATTAATTAATTGTTAGTATCATAAGTCCTGACATGGTTATCCACTAATCATTACATGATGTCCTCAATTTTTTTCTCCCTTTTTCCTTGTCCTTCGCTATGATTCTCTCTGGTGGAAGAAATAATTCAGCTTCTTGAATCAAGTTTATTGTTGTAGTTTGAGTTTCATGTTTAGTTTATAATGAAATTGGTTCTTCTAACTTCTAATTGTGTGTAGCTGTTTATGTTACTTTATAAGGTAAACAAAAATTGATAAGTGGATGTAAGCTTGGAAGCAATACCAACCTGGCAAATTGTTCACAAAGTGGAAGTTGTGGCACAAGAATATTCCCAGCTGCAGATTAGTAATCAAAACAGAACATTGTAGGAAAAATAATGATCCAAGTTTCAAAAAAAAAGAAAAAAAAAGATCTATTCGGGTTGGTTTTATTTGATGGTCATGAATCATGATGATTTTATATGTGAACTTTGATTTCATGTTTGGTAATAATACATGATTTGAAACCTTATATTCAAACCAATAATAAGAGACTGGTAATAAACTTTCTTCAACTGTGCAAAAACTTACCCAACATGTACAAAGTGCCTTTATTATAAGAATAGTTATACAAAGTGTCTTGTTCGAAAAAGGACTTTAATAATAGACGGATAAATTTTGAACTATATTCAATTTTAAAGCTATAAACCTATAACTTTATAATTTGAATTATAAACTCATCTGAGACCATATATAAACCAAAAGTACATTTAAATATGAATTTTAAAGATGGTAAACTGATCAAAGTAAACTACTATATCAATAGAGTTTCCACTTTCCATCTAAAACAAATTTTTGTTTATGAAGTTCAACAAAAAAAATTTGAAAATCAATTACTGAAATTTTAAAATATCAGAACAACACCTCAGTTGGCATAACTTCTAAAATACCACAAATATATGTTTTAGAAATGTATTTAGAACATTAGGATGCGTTTATAGATTAGATTATTAAGCCAGAAATATTTTAGAATATGCAAAACACAAGAAGTAAATAATTATCTACTATTTAACAACTATTGAATTAACTAGTTAGGTGAAACGTAAACTGAAAGATTCCCCTCAATCTCTATAATAAACTATCTTCGCAATACCATCATCAAGTGTTGCAAGCGACGAGACTCAATAATTGCCTTTGTATTTGACCAAAACCTTGTTGTAGACGGCACACACAAAAAAGAACTTCTTTGGGATAAAATGTTCATATTCTATCAGATGAGAATCATTAAGATTTAGAAAGAGTCACCATAACAATTAACTATTACCTTTTATATAGGAACTATTAGATTTTTCATCTCAAACGATAGTTAAAACTTATTTCGTTGACAAGATTCTTTACCTGGAGACAATTTGTGTTTTTATTTACAAGACTCTAAAGTTACCTGGCTACTTGGGATGATAACTGATCCATTTCCCACCTTAATCATTTTAGACCAAGGTTGAGCTCTCTGTTTTATGAAAATAACTTTTATCATGGGTTGGGTTCTGAATGTGTAAGTGAACGTGTTGAGATGTTTGTGCCACGTGAAACAAATGTGGATATGTGGTGTCCGAAGGTGTGATAACAAATCATGAAACATGTGAAGCAACATCATCATATCATTCATCCTGCTAGGACATGGAAATGATCATAAGGGTCAAGATCTACGAAATACCAATACTGTGCATCTATTGTAACCAAGAATTAGATTAACATTTTGCCACACAAGGCCAAAAAAACATTTGCTATCAATTATCTTAATTATTTTTTATTGATGATAACACTTCTTTATTACAATTTTCTACAAATACTTTCAGTTTTCAGATTTTTTAATATAGTAACTATGGCTAGGGGTTGTTTAATTTAATAACAAATTTTAGAGGGCAAACGGGTTTTAGTTTCAAAATTCTACATGGGATAATAGAGCTAAGAAATAAATTTGCTGTAAAACATGTTTTAGAAATTGAAACAAGATCAGAAAACTATGATATCCTGCGGTTTCAAATAAGATAATTTTCATTTGACAAAGTGTGTTTCCTTTGTACCTTTTTATTAGAGAGAGAGAGAAATGCGAAATTTTGCCAAATTTTTTTCCAGACATCAATTAGTATGTTTCCATAATTTTATCCGGTATACACATTCAATTCAAACCAAAACATGAACCGGACACTTTCTCTTTCAGTCTGGTAATATAACAACAAGAGTGAGAAAGAAACAGACATGTACAATAAATGTCAAGGAGAGATTATATATGGACTAAGATTGCTATAAACATCAAAATACCGTAAGTTGAAAAGGCGGTTAAGGATCAGGTTTAGATTCCTTAACCGGGACTACTGCATCTGGAAGTGGGACTCTTTGACATATGTTCTTGATAGAAAGGATCATCAGAGCCTTGAACTGAACTCATCCTTGGAGGAGAGAAACTCCATCCTTCCTTATCCATTGTCTCTTCTTCCTTGAACTTGATGAAGTAGATGGATGACCAGTAATCTCTCACCAAGTTCTTCAATATCATTAAAGAAAAAAAAATAGACCACATAAAAATTGTGAAAAAGCTTTCACTAAGGGGGAAGATTGAAAGAGAAAGAGGGAGAGGGAGAGATGTTATCTTACCGTCTTGATCAATTGCATCACTTCGTTTAATGCGTTCTTGAAGAGATCAGGGTGAGTTAGATCTTGAGTGGTCAAGATCTCTTGCCTGGTTTTATGTGATAAGTTCACTTCCATTTCCGCTCCTGCGTTTAAAAGAGAGCACACCTGAGACCAGTTCATGAACAAGAACAAAGAAGAAGCATGATAGATACTAAACCTGCAACAATGAACTTCTCCATGATATGTCGAGCCATGTAGATTCTTCTTATCGAATCACCTTCAGGGATTTTACCATGTTCATACACTTCTTCATAGAAATGCAACGTTTCTCCAGCGTAGCAGCTAACAACACATAACTTTCATATCAAACATCTAAAGCAGGGGGATGAACAATGAAGAGTAAAGTCATCAAACACAGTACCTATCAGCGAACTCCATAAGCGATTGACGAAATCTTTTATTGAGAAGAAGCTTATCAAGTGGCTCACTAGGATCAACAGGTCGAAACTCCTCCTTTCGAAACAATAAACCGCTATCAGGTATGCCTAGAGCTAGACTCATTCTCTGAAACTCAACGTTGTCTTTTTTCTTCAAGCTGATTTGTGAGAGAAGAGGTTGATTACTCGAGATGGAAAAGAACACAACCACCAGAACCCCACCCTGTAAAACAAATACTTTTAACAACTGCATACTGTATGATATAGCAGAGAATCTTGGCACAGCTTCTTCATACCGTGACTAAGAGTACAAATCTTGAAGCGACTTGAAGCCAAGAGATATCTGTGACGATCTCATTCAACACAAAAGCTGTTACCCATATAACGACTGAAGCACCTGAGACGAGGATTCCTTTCCAGAGATCTCTAAGCTCATCGAAACGAAACTCCACATGACGGATGGCTCTGGTGAATGCGACTAAAGCAAGGACGTAAAGAGCGTGAAGGCCTGCAACTGGGAAAGTCCACTGAAGACCCAAGTGGCATTCTTCGCTGAGAGGCTTTCTTGCATGGATTACTAAAAAAGCAAGAACCAAAAACATTATTAACCAAGAACTTGTGCAAAGTAGAAAACAATAAAAGTTGAACAGGATAAATGATTACTTGCAGCGCCAAAGATCCATGGCAACAAAACAAGGGGGAGAAAGACGTATGACTTTACAGGTGGTAGACGTTTCCTACATTACATACAACCGAAGAATAGGATGAAAATGGATATTGAAAGCAGTTTTAAGTTTTAACTTAACTAGAATCATTACTTACTTGACAAAAATGAAGTAGAGTTGAAAGGCCTGAGTAATACGGCAGCTCATAAGCAAACCGAATCCAAGTGGTCCTTCTACCCACACTGAAACCAAACAATTACATTACATCAAAACTGTACAATACTCTCGATGATGCAAGTGGTTGAGATCTGGTTTCAGAAAAAAACCTGCCCAAAGATAGCAATAACGCCGCCAATGTTGCGACTTGAACTGAAGAAGATTAACTGACATCTGCCAAAAAAAGGAAGAAACAACAGTCAGTTTTGGAGATGTATTAAATGAAGGAATGGATTATATAATGAAAGCAGTTGTAAGTGCAAAGACCACAATGGAGAAGAGAAGGTTGAAGCTGGAGAAGACTTGAATGACAGGGATCCAGAAACTGCTACTGTTAGTACGAGGAGCCTTGTGTATCAAACATGGTAACACCGATCTCGATAGAAGCCTGTTTATTAACAAAAATTCTATATTCATCTTTAGGGAGAAACTGAAGAACATGGGAGTTACTACAAAATAAGGATTTCACTAAAATCGCCATTAAATGATCCTTTCGAACTTCAAATCAAGTTGAATCTTGCTATCATCTAATTCCCAGCAAAAGAGCTGATACAAAAGCTAAGATCCTTTGGGACATATGAACAAAGAAAATCCAGAGAGACATAATAACATCAAACAGTTACAAGACAAAGAAATAAAACAGCTATTTACATCATATGAAACATAAATTCTATAATCAAAAAAATCTGAATATTTCTGGAGGAAGAAGACGGAAGTAAAGAGTCAACAAGTAAAACCCAGTAAACGAAATAGCCAGATCTTCAAAACTTAAGAGCTGAAAATCCAAATTAAAACATAGGAAAGAGAGCATACACGAAGAAGCAGATAACAGCTATTACAACGGCACCGTAATCGCTAGGACAACCTCCTCTTAAAGCGCATCCACTCGCCATCTTTCTGCTTGCATCTCTCTCTTTACTAAACTCGATTCTGTGTGTTTGTGCAGTTTGTTACTCCCCTGTGAGATCTTTTGTCTTGTTTCAGAGCTTTGTTGCTTTAATGTCAAGGTAAAGTGTGAGCCAAATCTAATAAAGAAGCTTCATTTATCGAAAAAAAAAAAAGAATTATTCAGCAAAGTCGCAGAAAGGACGTCTCTGTGTCTCCATTGTTCATGTACTGACCTTTTGACCACCAAACTCTTCCTCTTTCTGTTTTTACAGTTTTCTTCACTTTAATTAAACTTTAAAAAAAAAATTCTGCCAACTAATTAAGCATCATTAATCGTAGTTAAGATAATCAAGACCGAATAATATTTCTTAACAACAGTGGAAAAATACAATATTTTATTAATAATATTTTCTTTTAATAAAAATACTAGAGATTTTATGATTGGTTTCTCACTTTACACGTCATTAGTTTATCAATATTTTTTTTTCTCATTTTGTCTTCTTGTGATGTGTGTGTGTGTGACACATTGGTCATTGGTGATTGGTGCACTAAAATTGCAGTAACCACCCTATACTGTAAATATTTCACAAAATGACCCATCAAAATGTAAGCTTTTATAAATTAAGCCCCCGTTTATGTAAACTTTCACTCCAATGACTTGAGCTTTGAACTAGTACTAGTATAACGCCACAGCAAACCTCCGACCAAATTGTTGAGTGCATGAGAAGCCATCGGAACAACAAGACTCGACGACAGAACCGCTGCATAACCGTATACTATACCCACAACCGACGCCCTGAGAAAAAATCACAACATACAATTCAGCGGCTAAACCGGAAAAAAAGACTAATCACTGATGTCTATGTAGTTTCTCATCAGTACTGAGAGGTATCAGAGATGGTTTACCAAAACGCAAAGGAGTACTTTCTTCCGCTTCCAAGATGAAGTAAACCGAAGATGAGTCCAACTCCCACAATACTGACCCAACTGGTTCCAAACAAAGGCATCAACGCACCTCTAAACAGCAACTCCTATCAACAAAATCAAATATGAACCACATTTTTCTTCTGAAGGATAAAACTTCTCTGTGTGTTTGTACCTCACTAAGTCCAGGTAAAGTAGCAACAACAAGGTAATCCAGAGGTTCCAGCGAAGTAAGAATCTGCAAGTAGGTGAATCCACCAAATGAGAGCAGGTTAAAGAACCTTTAGAATGTTTACTATTGAGTAATGTTTTTTCACCTGTTGGTTTGCTGCTTCGCTCGAATCAGCAAAATCAGGCCAAGACTTTAGTAGCAAGAACCTGCTTGATGATATCAACACAACCGTTCCAGCTATTAACCCGAGATGCCAAGTTTCAAAACCAACTACAAGAAATGAGATCAGACAAAACCTTTAATATTTTATTACATACACCATATAAGCTGGTTTTAAGATGTTACATGGTATATCTGTAGAGCAGTCTGGGATTGGTAACCCTTCAGTCGACGCAACATGAGACGCCTGCAAATGACAACAGAGAATCATTTAGTTGATTCACATAAAACACACAAACATTTCAAAGGGATTCACTCACCGTCCTGACGACAAGGCCTAATGCAGCCATTAAACCGGAAGTTACGGTGCAAGCTTGAAGCACTTTGTCTCGAGGAGCAGCAACAACACCATTGACGGGATCCTTTGAAGTCGAAGTGTCATCATCAACTTGATCAATTACTTCTTCTTCTTTATCTGCTTCTGTAAGACTTCTTGTGGTTATGTCTTTAACTTGTTGAGACACTCTTCTTACTTTCTTAAGTGATTTACGACTCGAAGAGGCTCTCACATCAAACTTGACTGCTTGTACTGCTCTAGCATCATATAGCTTAGGGTACGGACCAACTGTGTCAAACCAAAAAGATTCAGAATCTAATTTGAATACATTGAATTTTGATTATATATCGAGTAAGGAATGAAACTCACCTACCTGGACGAAGGAGATGAAGAGAAGTTGAAGCTCCTCTGCTCCAAGATTGCAGAGAAATGAAACCCATTTCTGTGTGTCTTCAAGTACGTTGCTTACGATTCATAGAGACTCTGCTTCCAAAGCAAACAAAGGAAGAGCTTTTACGATTAAATATCTCTTATTTAAACGAGAGGTCTGTGTCTTGCCACCTCACACGGTGTCGTTCGTTAGTTATCACATCTTAAGCTCGGGTCAGATAAGCACAGACGAAAAAAGAGAGTTTATTCGTTTACATTTCATCTGATTACAATTACAAAACTTAAAATTGAGACAGGAGCTCGTCTCTTTTCTTTTCTTGTTTTGGTCTTATTAGACTATGTTTGTAGAAGAAGAAGAAACATTCATCTATACATATGATGAAGAGAGAGACAGAACAAGAGATGAGGGTAATGTATGTTTGTTTGTATGATTGGCTTGGAACCATTTGCTTCAGAGAGGGATTCGATAAGTGGGATCAAACATCTTCAATATAAACAAGTTTCCCTTGTCACCCCTTGACAACCTGCAGAAACACAACATTACGTTTTAGGATTGTTTGTTCACAAAAAAAAAAAAACATAAAAATGAAAGAAAAAAGCTTGCATTCACAACTAACCGTAGCTCCTCGTCCACATATGTAATCTCTAGTTCACCCCGTGCGGTCTCAGGTGCATTCACAGGGATCTGCACATCAAAACACCAAATCAGACTGACAGACCATCACTAACCGGTCTCGGTAAAAATGAACTTCATGCTGCCTGAATCAGTTACAATGGTTCACTTAAGATAGCAAAGGAGGAGTTTCAGTTTGTGTGCAACTTACAAAGCCGAGAATTTTAAACACTTTGAGCTGCACAGCAACTTTCCTTGAATTGAGGGGTCTTATGTCTCCAGTTACCTACCAACAACAAAATGTTGTTTGCTAAATAGATGAGACTCATTTTACAGATTCATCAGAAAGGAATAACACTCCTACAGGGGCAAGACTCTCTAGAGATCAAAGAAAATGAGTTTGGAGTTTACAAAAAATCTACAAAACTTTGTGCTAACATCTTCAATGTTTATGCCAATGGATAAATATCAATAGGTTACCATGGTCTTAGCACAAATTGCTACAAATAAGAACTCTTCAGGTTGAAAGATTTTACCGAGTTGAAGAAAGGCCAAGTCTCCATGTTTTGGACCTTGAGTGTATCCACATTGATAGACTGGTAGTTTGTTATTGATCTCAAAAACTTCGGTTTCTGTTTGCATTGTTCAAAGAGAGAATGAATGACACAACAAGCCCAATTAAAAAAAAAAACATAAGTCACAACAACAACAGAACAAGGTCTAACCTTAGCCTGCAGAATAGAAGCAGAGGTTGTGTAAATGAGCTCCCATTTCCCATTGACCAAATCAGATTTCAAAGGCTCCTTCGTTGGATTCACCGCTTCCACTTTACGCGCCAACTGTCTCCATATAAACTCGTGAATGTGAGATCTCAATGGCTCTCCAACTATTTACAACAAGAAAGAGAAGAGAAAGGAAACCTGATCAATCCGAAGCTGGTCCTCAGGAGAAGCGGTGGCGCCACGCTCGAGAGGCTCAATGGCTTCGAGAAGATCCTGCTTCAGCTGTTTCTGCTTCTCCGCACGACCGTTTCTCGTTAGAAACGCAGGAGGAAAGCTGAAAACCGCTTGGATCCTCAGCCTCTCTCTATCGCTTCTTCTTCGAATGCTCTTTAGCTTCGTCGGAACGGAGAAGCCACTGTCCGAGTTCACAAGACTGCCGGAAAGATACAATCCGGTGGTGGGAGACATCGGAACCACTCCAGTCTTTAGGCACGAAGTCAAAGCCATTGAGTCTGTTTCAGAGATGCTCTGTTCCGGAACAGAGGATGGTTACGACTTACGAGTCTCTCTAGAAAAGGTGTTTAAACTTTTTCACCTTGGATTCGATGAGTTTCTAGAGTATGATGATCAAAGGACTTGAGAACAAATGTGACTTCATCGGTCTAAACACAAATGTAACTGGAAAGGATGTACGAAATGAATGAAACACTATGGTTCTGTCTTTGCCATGTCGACATCATCACAGGAGGAGATAAGATTTTTTTTCTACGAAATGAGAGGCCCTCAGTGTTACCGACTCAGATACGGTGCCGTTTCGGAATACATGTAAAAAGGATAGCTTTGCCTTTTTCTTCAAATTGTCAAAACGCTTTTACATACTTCCATTTCCTTTTGTTTATACTAAATCAAGAAACAATGAAAAAGAACCATTTCATCTGTTAGTATTTAAAGTAATACAAAAGATAACAAGATTTAGACTACAGAAACTATTGAGTACATTTATATGAAGGAATCGAGTTCTACTATTCAGTTTACATATATCATACTGAAGGATAGCTTTGCCTTTTTCTTCAAATTGTCAAAAGGCGTTAGACACTTGCATTTCTGCTTTGTTTATAATAAATCAAGAAACAATGACAAAGAACCATTTCACCCGTTGAGACTAATAATGATTCAAATTACACAAGATTTAGACTACAGGAACCATTGAGTAATGTTTTTGCACCTGCTGGTTTGCTGCTTCACTTGAATCAGCAAAATCTTGCCAAGACTTTAGCAGCAGGAACCTGCTTGACGATATCATTTTGTACCTGCAACATGAGTTTAATGTCTATACATTAAGTTCATCTTAGTGACCAGTCAAACTTATAAACTTTGCAATATGTTCACTAGTTTTTAACTATATCTTAAACCCACTGTTAATTCTAAAAGTGTCTAAACCCACTCTTAAGTCTTAACTCGAAAAGTGTGTTAAATTTCCGTGCACACGGTCCTTTCACATCCTTATCCTTGGATTCTTTGTTTTTTTTTTCTGCATGTTATATAAAATTTTAACCTTTCAGTGGCCTCAACGGATAGTTTACTGAATGGAAATGAAAATCAATAGCCTCAAATACAGAACCAATTCACCAAACCGACGGATGTAGCGTCATCTAGTTTATGAGAGATGCAAACTCCTGTAATCATGCCTCCACATCCAAAGGAACTCACCACTGCAGGAAGCAGTTAGGTTCTTGTCTCTTATGGGATTCAACTGATCTAGGAGACTAGGAATCAACTGGTGTAATCTCTCTGAAAAAGGCTCTTGTAGGAGTTTCAAAAGCGGTGAAATTGACTTGTTCAGCTTCTGCAGTTGCTCAGTTGGTTTTATTCTGTTATTACCTGAATAGAAGAAAACCATGGGACCAAAGATCGGTGAACTAAGCTGTTCTAAAAGAGAGAGTTTAAAGTTCTTTAAGCGGTTTGGGGTTGGAGATGATGGCTTGATGATGTTTCTGAAGATCACATCAACTCTCAGATGGTGAAATCTTCTGAAGAAAAACGGCAAGAGTCATCTCTTTCACCTAAAGGCTAAAGCTAAGCAACTTTCAGACAAATAGAAAACTCGTGTTTTCATAGAAAAAAAATGTTTACATGAACACAAGTATACAGACACAGACAAATCAAGAACTGAAAGAGGACCAACAAACAATAGACTTGAACCAAGCAAAGCATAAGTAAACTGTATATACCTTTCAGGCTTTAAAAACAAAACATTAACCAATTTTCTTCCTTTTTCTTTTTTTGTATAGAACATAAAATCTTACTTTGCCATTGAAGCAACAATCTCCTCTAGCTGTCTCCAGGTTTCTCCATTCTTCTTCTTGTTATCCTCCGCATTTATCTGATCCTCTTGAAACTTGCGCAAACATTCTTCAAACAGTTCTGGATTTGTATCAGACAAAACCTTGAGAACATTCTCCGTCAAGTTCTTCACAGCCTGGTTCCAATGACTACTACCGTTTTTCTCCAATGCAGGAAACACTATCGGTAGAATGACTCTGCTGTTATGTCTCACCAAGTTACTAACATGGTCATTGTTCCACAAGTATAGTGCCCGTTCCGCTACCTAAACAAGTATAGAAACTCATGAACAATTCAAGACTCTTTAACCACAAAATAAAACTAATGATTTTCTAACCTGAAAGTGAGAGCTGCACAAGCACTGAGCAATCTGGCGAGAGAGAGGAATCATACAACGTTCAAACTCTGTTAACTGCGTCGCTTCTAGAATCTCCTCTAATTCACCCAAGAACATGATCTCTTTGGAGCTATTAGTAACAGGCCAGTACTTCAACAGCCCTTTGATCACCGTATCAGCGAGCTTACAGTCTTTCTCAACAAACTGAATAACACAGTAAGAAAGCTGCTGGTGGTAATTAGGCAAGCACTTCAGCTTGTGCAGAGGAACAAGCACTCTAGTAAGGAAGAGTTTGTGTTCTTCCTTGAGAGGCAAAGCGAATCCGTTGATGATGGATCCCAACACTTCAAGAAACTCTGCTATCCCCGAGTGTTTCCCTGTTTCCAATATGAAATCATACAAGATGTTGTTCATCGTCTTCCTGATGAAGGGACGATGAACCATGAACCTCCCGTAGATCCTGTGGAGTATTGTTTTGAGATACTCTCTTTCTCTAGGATCTTCAGAGTCGAACAGGTCCAGGAGCTTGAGAACGAACGTGTGGTCAATGTACTTCTTGGATATCTTGGCGTCTGTGTTGGGAGATGCAACGAGTCTCAGAAGGAACTCGTAGACAATCTGCAGGTGAGGCCAAGAAGGGTTCAAAGATCCTTCTTCTGCTTCTTCCAAGTCTCCTGCTGCTTCTGGAGTTTTGTTCTTCCATTGTTGTTGGTGAGGATTACTAAAGAGATTAGCAGAAACCATCCTCGCAGCTTCTTGAATAACTGATTCAGAGAACTTTCCATTGTTCCCTGAAGAGATGACATAGTCCACAACTTCGAGAAGTGTTTGCCTTTTGATCTCTTTCTCCTTCAGGTTTCTTTGAGGCTCAGCGGCGAAGTCAAACACCACGCAGCATAACCTAAGCTTCTTGAGAAACAGGTCCTGCTTCTCGGAGATGGAAACGTCTTTCAACCTTGGCAAGACCTCAACAGAAACAGAATCAAGATTGTTGTCTCCATTGGATGATGATCTCTGGCTTAAAACGTCATCACCTTGGATGTTGTTGTCTTGAGCTTGGGACTCACCACCATTATCCCAAAACTTAGCAGAAGAAGGTTTCTTAGGAAGCTTCCCAAGTATTTGCTTAAACATCTTCTCAAATCTTCCAAGTCAAACTTCAAGTTTCCAGCGGTAGACTCAGATCAGAGTTCTCAAGTTGTCATTACTTCAAAGCAAAGTCAGATCTCAGAAACTAGAAAAAAAATCCTAAAGAAGAAGTATAATTTACTACTCCTAAGCTCATCTCATCACACGCATCAGAACATCTCTTATTGACTAGATCTTTATTTGATTAGTCATCCAGAGACCAAGCAAAAGCAGATAAAAAACCACAACCCCAGAACAAAAAAAAAAGCAGAAGAAAGCAAGATCTGGACTTATGAAACGTATAACAAAGCAGAAGAACTTGGGTTTAACTCCCAAGTAATCTAAAACAATCAAAAGTACCAAGAAGAAGAAGGGCTTAGCTTTTCATGGCTATTGCTTCGTTGGCATGAGAGAGAGAGAGAAAGAGAAATGGATAAAGATTAGGGCCCAAAGATTAGAGAGAGAGATAAAAAGAAAGGATGGTGACTGAGAGAAGACAGAATGACCAAAGAAAAAAGTTCCACTGTCTGAAACAGGCAACAGCATGTAGACAAAACGGTTTAGGTCATAAACCAATGAAGTAATTAGAGATTTAAAATGCAATGACTGAACCAAATCTAGATCATGCAATTAGAGTTCCAAGACTTGTTGGAGTTAGTAAACAGATCCACAAAACAGAAACCAAAGACTGCTTTTTTAAAAAAAAGAAGAAAATATACAAGTGGAGAATCCAAAAGGGAAAAGTATTTAATACAAAACAACAAACTGATTCTTGTGGCAATCTCCTTAAGCTGCAATTTTGCAGATGAAATGAATCAGAGACAGTCTCAGGGAAAAAGGAACAACGTAGCAAAAGAAGAAGTAGAAAAAAACCATTAACAAGCTTCAAAGAACAAGGAACAATCTTACATATTGAGTTTCCTTTTTCCTTTTCAACGAAGAGGAGACCAAATAATTGTAAATTTTTCTTCAATGCCTTCTCCTGAATTTGAATATTCAGAAGTATCTGAAGAAACATACCACACTCCAGTGGATAAGACACGAAAAGCTCTCTCTCTCTCTATATCTCTCTTTTTTTTTCTTCATTCTTTACAGAGCTCTAAACACCTCATGAAGCCTTCCGCATCCCAACTTCTTCCAAACGTCTCCAAGTGGCTTCACGTTTCGCATTGGTTTCAGCTTGCTTTGATTCGTCTTCTTTGAACTTGGCAAGGCATTCCTTGAACAGCTCAGGGTCAAGGTCGTTAAATATCTTCCGCACGTTTAGTGTCAAGCTATGAACCGCTTGGTTCCAATGCTTCTGCGCGTTTCTCTCCAACGCAGGGAATATAATCGGAAGAATGACTTTGCGGCTCTGCATTATCAGATTCTCTATGTGATTGTTGTTCCATAAGAACAAAGCTCTCTCTGCAACCTGCACACAAGAAGATGCATTGTAACAAACTCTGAAACAAAGATCAATCACTAGAGAGTTTTAAATAGGTAACCTGAAAATGCAGACTGTTCAAGCACCGAGCAATCTGGCGAAACAGTGGAACCATACACCGTTGGAACTCTGGTGGCTGAGTCGCTTCCAGCACTTCCTCCAACTCATTGAGAAACATGACTTCTTTAGAACTGTTCGTCACAGGCCAGTACTTAAGCAACCCTCTAATAACCGTATCAGCAAGTTTGCAATCTTTTTCCACAAACTGCGTGATGCAATAAGACAGCTGCTGATGATACATCTGCAAGCATTTCGGTTTGTGGAGAGGTATCAAAACACGAACAAGAAACACTTTGTGCTCCTCTTTCAACGGAAGAGCAAACCCGTTGATGATACTCCCCAATATCTCGAGAAACTCAGCGATTCCGTTATGTTTCTCCGTCTCAAAAACAAACCTGTAGAAGATGTTGTTTATTGATTTCCTGATGAAAGGACGGTGAACCATGAATTTACCGTAGATCCGATGGAGGATTGTTTTGAGACAGTCCCTCTCTCTAGGATCCTCGGAGTCAAACAAATCAAGCAACCTCAGGACAAAGGATTGGTCTATGTAACGTTTCGCCAGCTTGGTGTCTGTCTCTGGAGAAGCAACGAACCTCAAGAAAAGCTCGTAGACAAGCTGCAAGTGAGGCCAGGCTAGGTCCATGGAAGGCTCCTCCTCCTCGAGGTCTAACGCGTCTATGACTTTGTTCTCACGCGGCTGAGGGTTCAACGTTCTGAACACGTTGGCGGAGACCATCCGGACCACTTCTTGAATACTCGCTTCGCTGAACTTTCCATTAGCAGTGTTGACATAGTCCACAAGCTCTAGTAGAGTCTGCCTCTTGATGTCTTTCTCCTTGATGTTCTTTGTGGGGTCAGTGAAGTCAAACACCACACGGCACAAGTTCAGCTTCTTGATGAAGAGGCTTTGCTTTTCTGCATTGGGTACGTCTTTGAAGCTAGGTAGTGCTTCGTAAGGAGTAAAGACTCCTCCTCCATTGTTATTGCTTCCACCTTTAAGAGCTGAGTCAGAAGAAGCAGCGGATCTCCCACCTGCAGGAGGAGTGTTCTTGGTGTGTGACTTTCCAGGGCCATTGTCAGTGGTTTTGGAAGTGGAGGCATGAGAGGATGATGATGAAGAGGAATGACCACCATCACGTCCTCCACGATGGTGATGATCGTTCTTGGAAGACTTTTTGGGAAGCTTACTGAGAATCTGTTTCCACATAGCTATTGTTTATTCTCTAATCATCCCACAGAAGAACAACATCACCTAGAAGAAACAAAAAAAAACTCAAATCGTAGATCAAAGACTATAACTTTATTAACGGGTTGAGGCTACGAACCTGAACAATAATAGCAAAAAAGTTTCGTCCTTTATGTACGAAACCTAAATAAAAATTCAAACTTTACGCGATTCCAGTTCTGTAAACAATATAACGCGATGAAGAGAATCAGAGAACGAGAACGAGAGAGGGAAGCTATACATTCTCCACGATCAAACAAACAAAACAAACCCAATTGATTTTCCAGGAAATTAGAAAGAAGAATTAATCGGCGATGACAGAGATTGAGGTCAACAGAGGACATACCTAGATGGAGAAGAAAAGCGATTACAACGATGAGGATGATGATAACATTCAAACTTGTTCGGACCTCTTTTGTGTTTCGTCGTTGTTCTTTGTTGACTTGATGAAATTTTTATTTTTTTTCTTCTGGGTTGTGTTATTCTTTTGTTCCCCTTTCCTTTGGGAAGTATGAATTTTTTTTTATATCAAAGCAATGAATTTTCTGCTTTATTTTAAATTTTTACTCTTTTTCTTACTTTTAATAAAAATTGTATATTCTTCTCGTGATCCAGTTATAATTCTTCTTTTTTTGATGATCCAACGGTTTTGATTTCATCTATAGACTTTTTTTTTACTTCTTTTTAATTATTTTAATTGATTTCTTTTGCTGCCTTTCTTTTAATAGTATTCTTTGGATGCCAATTGCCAAGTCTTGCTTTTGTGAATTTTATGATTACGATTTATTTTGAAGTAGGTTCGAGTCACTATAACACACGACGTCGTTTCTTTAGCACGATGAGTTGTAGCGACAAGCTTCTCTGTGCATAAATAGCTTTGCAGGTTGCACACACTTGCACACACGTGCACTCGGTGACTAGGTTCCTCGAATCGCACTCAAAAGTGGATTTTGAAAACCCAGCTTTTGATCAGAGCCAGCCCTTGTGGAAATGTAGTTTCCAAACAAAATGTGAATGTCTTGAAACTGTTACATTGTAACAAAAGTTGCTCAAGACTGTCATCACCACTAAAAGTCTAAAACAGTAAAACCAAATGGTGCTTTTACTATTAAAAGATTTGCAAAAATCAGACGCCCATATATACTTGTCCGAGGGGCCAGCTCTTGGTCTAAAATACCAATTCTAAAACCAAAGGACACATGTTGTTTCTGTCTCTAAAGCAAAACTGCAACACTGTACATAGGCATACGGTACGTTTTCAAGCCCGACCAGAGAATATTTCCTAGTTCGTCTTATATAATCAAAGAGTTTATTTCATTGCAGGTCACTTATGACTTTTTATTACACTATAGATCACTTAATACTACTAAGACACTTTATTGTGGTTGATGACTTCTTTGTCCTTTTAAAAGTGAAATTAAAGTGGACTTTTGTGTCTATTAACATTGTTATCTAGTTACGTGACAGTCAGGAGGTTTACATGGTTTGAATTTTGAATCAAATCTCAGACACAAAATTCAAAATCTAGGCTTCCGGTTCTCACCACCATGCTTACCAGACCACCGAAAACGCTCCTGGAAATCTAGGCTTCCGGTTTGTTGTCCCCTCCGTCGTGCTCTACAAATCGTGAACCGCTCTTCTGTCATCACCAGAAGCCGCGACCTCGGAGCCTCTCTCTTCAGCACGAAATCAAGCCACGATCTTTTCATCTCTGCCGCAATTAGCAATATACTTTTCAGATTGACTCCATCTTTTTTTAATTGTCCTGTCTAGATGTTCACACAAAATCTGGATGATTTAGGTGAAAATTTGGTTAACGGCGGTGGAACTTTTGCAGAAACCGTAAAGCAATTCATGAGGTAGAAGATAAGTTAATTACAACTTTGCCATTACTGAAAAAAAACAAAAAATAACAAAAATGATCTTTTGAAGGTTCAAACATGGTCGAGAGTGAAATCTTCTTC
>OVBX01002286.1:10160-20925 GCA_900406325.1 Erucastrum elatum | reverse complement strand
AACGCTTGGAGGTAACAAATATATATTTGTTATAATCGATGATTGTACCAGATATATGTGGACAATTCTATTGAGAGATAAAAGTGAGGCGTTTGAGAAGTTTAAGAAGTTTAAGAAGCTTGTTGAGAAGGACTTTAACAAGGAGATTGAGACACTTCGAACGGATAGAGGTGGAGAGTTTACATCAAGAGGGTTTCAAAATTTCTGTGACAAAAGTGGCATTAGACGTCATCTTACCGCACCATACACGCCGCAGCAGAACGGTGTGGTTGAACGGAGGAATCGCACCTTGATGGAAATGTCTCGTAGCCTTTTGAAGGCGNGAGTCTAAAGAAAAGAAAACCGAGCATTGGTCACCTGAGGATATTTGGTTGCATTGCTCATGCAAAGATAGACTCTGTTCACTTGAGAAAGCTTGATGATCGTTCACAAACCCTGGTTCATCTTGGAATTGAGCCAGGATCTAAGGCTTACATATTGTATAATCCTACAACGAGACGTATAGTTGTAAGCCGTGACGTGATTTTTAATGAGAAGACTTGCTGGAAGTGGAAGGGAGATGAAACCGAGAAGACATGTGAGCATGGTATGTTCCAATTCTCTTGGGGAACAACTATGGACGTAGATCAAGGCCCTTTCAATGTTACCGTACAACCAGAAGCTGCAGGAGAAGCTACAAGAGATGTAGCAACGGAAGTAACAGCAAAAGTCGATGTAACCAAAGACAACCATGATCAAGAAGAAGAAAAAACTGGGTCTGATGAAACAGAGCACCCTGAGCTTAGAAGATCAACTCGTACAACAACCCTTCCTAGCTACCTTAATGACTATTTCTTGATGGCCAACATCGAGTGTGAGATGTTACTTCTATCACTTGACGAAGAACCAACTAGCTACCAGGAAGCAAGCAAGAACAAGCGATGGAGAGTGGCATGCTCCGACGAGATTGATTCGATCAACAAGAATGAAACATGTTTATTGGTTGATAAACCACCTGGAGTAAAGGTGATTGGTCTTTGATGGGTATTTAAAATCAAGAGAGATGCGGACGGCAAGATAATCAAGTTCAAAGCAAGATTGATAGCTAAAGGATATGTCCAAGAACTTGGTATTGACTTCGACGAGGTGTTTGTACCTGTTGCTCGCATAGAAACGATCAGGCTCCTGATAGGTTTAGCTGCTACTAGTGGTTGAGAAATTCATCACTTAGATGTCAAGATGGCGTTTTTACACGGAGAGTTAAATGAAGACGCCTACGTAAAACAGCCTGAAGGTTTTGAAAAGAAGGAAGAAGAACACAAAGTTTTCAAACTTTTTAAGGCATTATATGGACTTTGACAAGCTCCAAGGGCCTGGAACACAAATCTTGATCAGATCTTGAAGAGTTTAGAGTTTGTAAAGTGCTCTAAAGAAAGCTATGTATATCGAAAGAAAGAAGGGAAGAAGCTTTTGATCGTAGCTATTTATGTTGACGAATTGTTCGTGACTGGAAGTTCACTTAGCTTAATCGTGGAGTTCAAGACATCAATGTCTACGAAGTTTGAGATGTCAGACCTTGGACGTCTGAATTATTACCTTGGCATCGAAGTGAGGCAAACATCAGACGAAATTGAGATCAAGCAGGAAGCATACGCTCGACGTATACTTGAAGAAGCAAAGATGGACGCTTGTAACTCAATTCAGATACCAATGGAGTTTGGCTTTAAGTTATCTAAAGCAAAAGAAGAAGCCGAGATCGATGCAACTGTCTTTAGGCGAAGGATTGGATGCTTGAGATATCTATTACATACGAGACCAGACTTGGCTTTCTCCGTTGGAATACTCAGTAGATACATGCACTCTCCTCGTGTATCTCATGGGAACGCTCTAAAGCAAGTCTTGAAGTATTTGCAAGGAACAACTGGATACGGTCTGAAGTTCAAGAAGGCTGGATCACAATCACTCACTGGCTTCAGCGATAATAGTCACAACACAGACTCTGACGATGGCAAGAGCACAACTGGACACTTGTTCTGCTTCGGGAAAACTCCTATAACATGGTGTTCTCAAAAACAGGAAACTGTGGCTCTCTCGTCTTGTGAAGCAGAGTTTATGGCTGCAACTGAAGCTGCGAAGCAAGCCATCTGGCTTCAGGATTTAATGAGCGAGATTACAGGAAATAATTTCGCAAAGACAATGATTCATGTGGACAATAAGTCAGCTATTGCCTTAACCAAGAATCTTGTCTTTCATCGACGAAGCAAGCACATTCACAAGAAGTATCACTTTATAAGAGAGTGTGTTGAAAGAGGTTTGATCGATGTTGAATACGTCCCTGGAAAGGATCAACTTGCTGACATATTGACTAAAGCTTTGGCGAAGATACAGTTCAAAGAAATGAGAAGTCAAATTCATGTTCTCAACTTAAGCAAAGATGATTTGAAGCTTACGAGGGAGAATGTTGGATAAGCTTCAAAAGATGTTACTTAGGAAGCAAGTTATTCATAAAGGAAAGTTTGAATAACTAATGAAGATAAGATCTATACGTTCAAAAGGTTTAGGATTAAGATTTGGTTCCTAGATCATGATGTAATAGGATAAAGTTAAGGATTCTATTAGTTATATAAGGATAACTCAATGTAAGATGTTCTACACAAGAAAGCATAAGAAAGATTAATAAAATGAAGAAACATTTTTGTTATACGAAAAGTCTAAACACACAAGAGATGAGTTGTGATCCTTAGCTTGAGGGGGAAAATGTGATATAACAATCTAAGTCCCACATTGGATATTAGACAAAGAAAAGTCTAATATATAAAGAGAAGTCCAATTCTATTAGTACGAAGCCTTTTGGGAAGGGAAACAAAAGTAAATCCATGCGGGCTTGTCTATCAGACCCAAAGTGGACAATATCGTACTAATCAGAGAATAAAGAGTTGGACACGAGATTTCACAATCCCAACAGTAATTGTAGTGATTTTTATATAATTTAAATGTCACTATATTTTTTAATATGATTGTTAGTTTTGTCTTTTTTTTAGAAATGGCCTATGATTGCTAGTTTGCCAATATGNGGGGGGGGGGGGGGATTGGTTGGGTTGCAGGAGGTGACTTTAGCTTTAATTCCTACTTATAACTTTTAAACTTACTAATCATATTTTATCTTGGTTTTTAAAGTTACAAAAAAAAAAGTGGTTGTAACTACCTTATTTTTTAAAGCTCCATCTTTTTAGCTGTAGAAAATTTTAAAGCTACAACCCTTAAAGCTAAATTAAAAAATCATACACCTTAAATTATACAGTAAATTTTTTACAGCTATAGCCGAACCAATCATCCCCTTTGTTTTAGATATTTAATTAGTATTATTAGTTTTACACCACTCAGTCAAATATGATGATTTGGTAAATTACTATTATCTGCAATAACAACGCAATTATTTTTATACAAGGTCTCTTTTTTGTCGTCCGTTTTCTTTTCTCAACGTTATAAATAAAATTATCAACTAAAATAATAGTGGAACAAGTTAAACCTTATATCAGTCGTGTACCGCAGAGAACCGAAGCACATGTTTCGCTGGCAGGAGGAGCTTCGCGTAAGCTTCCTAGGAACTGTTCTAAAAGAGTGAGTAAGATAATGTCCAATTAGTGAAAGCCAAATTGTAGATTTAAGACAAGACGGTGTCATTAATGTAGATACGGTAAGAGATTTTCCCTTATTGGTCCAACGTGTCTACTACAAATTATTTCTCCCCGTAATCTTGCTATCCTAATTCCTAACTATTCCCTGATTTTAATTACTATTTAGTTGTATTTTTTATTCAAATACTAATGCAGCCTACTAACATGCACTACTAATACGTCTTTTGTATGTAACTGTACTTGTATATTTCATTTAATAAGGTCGCATTCGCTCACGTGAAATTTGGTTAACGACTCTCACTCTCTTCTTGATACCTTACACGTTTTCTGAAAAAAGAAAACTTAAGAAATGGTGTGTGTGCATATGAAAATATTTTAGGGGTGTGGGTGTATTCTTTTGGCTCTACTCTTTTTAGAAAATGCATACAAAAATATTATGGTAAAAAAATATTGTGGTACAGAGGGACAACCCATCATGTATAACACTCGTACGGAGACGAGATAAAACTGTGAGAGAATGAGACAAACGAGTAATGACTATATCATATAGATTGTCTATTGTTAAGAATGTATCTTTGTTTTTGTTATAATTATTTATTGTTACTATTAAATTATGCTACTATGTATATTTTTAAAAGTTTGTTGTCTATGAAGTAGATGATGCATTGCATTATTCAGTAGTACGCACTTCAAAATATTCTACTTTTTGATTTTCATAAAGTACAAAATACGGATTTTGAGGGGGAATGTACAGTGACTCATTCTTAAGTTTATTGTTTCACGAGTAGAGAAAATATTCCGTTTGGTCTGGTGAAAGTTCCCATTACATATGCTTTTATTCAGAGAAAAGCATGCGACAATCTCTCATTTCCTTGTCTCGAAATGCCTTTACCTAAGTTTTTAAAGTTTGTTTTCAGGTTCAGTGTATATGTGCGAGCATTTTCCTCAAATCCGGAGAGTAACGATACTGTCTACAATACTTTGTTATCAGAATCCTAGCATATATTGATCCAGTTTGACTAAGAAGATGTGACAAAACTATTTTATACTGAGGCATTAACCGATGAAACGGTTAAAAGTCAAGAGACAACTCATTCGTGTAGTTGCACTTCGCTTTTGAAAGCAGGTTGTCATCAACTCGATCCTATAGGCCTGGGCACGGATCGNTATGTTACGGATATCTAATTTTTGTATTTGCTTTGCTTCGGAGAAATACGGATATTCGGAAAAACGGATATCCGGAAAATAATTAGATATTTGCGGATATTTGCGAATACTTACGGATATCTCATATTTTTTTATTAATACAAATAATCTTAAAATTTCGATGCAGATTTGTTTTGTATAATATATTTTTACGTGATATATAAGATAAAAATTAAAAGAATTAGTAAATCNTTAGTAAATCTACATATTTTGTAAAAAAATTAAACTTAGTTAACAATTATAATAACACAAAACTTAAGAAAAAATTACAATTATCATAAAATATTCTTTTTTCTTTTATGTACTACTTTTATATAAGTAATAATGTAAATAAAATTTGTCAAATCATATGTCAGAATAATAATTATATAATTTTATACATATAGAATTTTAAATATAATCAAGATATACATGTACTTATATATTGTCGGATCGGATCGGATATCCGCTTCCCAAAATTTTAATATTTGTGATTTGCTTCGTTTCTTACGGATATTGAATTTTAGTATTTGCTTCGATTTGTAAAGTTACGGATATCCGGATTTTTCGGAGCGGATCGAAGCGAATAACGAATCGAATCAAAATTTACGGATATTTTGCCCACCCCTAAATATAGGCGAGATTTTGTTATCAAATATCCCGTCATTCTAAAGTTCAATTTATAGGATAATATTGTCTATTACAATTCTTTTTTTGTCGAGTCTATTACAATTTAAACGAGTCCTATATTTCGACGTAAATTTTTACTTTTAAGCTCTCTAATAAAGACAAGTATGTATCCTATGTAATTATGTAGGAGTATTATATTTTTTGTGTTATTATGATTAAATTTGTTTTAAACAATGCACTATAATTAAAAGTGTGTTTGGTTTCTAGTTAAAATAAATTAAATTCATATTTAAATGTGAAATTCTCTGTTATTTTTAGTTACAGTTTAATTTAATGTGGATTGTATTCTTAAAGTTAGAACCTAACTAGCATTGGTAATAGTGTGCAATAAACTATAGTCACAAATTAAATGGTATTATAGAACCAGAAATCTACGTCAGTTTTAAGTTACATTTACAACAAATTGTACTTAGTTAGTGAAGATGGTGTCGGAACCAGAAGAACGGCCAGCGTTTGCAAGTTATCTGGACGATATCAAGAATTTGCAAAGAAGCTTTCAGAATTCACAAATCATTATATACCTAGGACGGAGAATTCAATGGCAGATAATCTAGTACGTGGTAGCAGACATCAACTATTTTTCATCGTTCAAATGGATGCAAGATTTTCAATTCAATTTAAAGAGTCTACATGAGTTTGTATATGTTTGACAAGGAAAAAAAAATGTTAGTATAGAATTAAGGGTTGGCCAGAGAAAAGTCTCTAATAATACATCCTATCATGAAAAAGTCTCTGATAAGTGACGCAGTTTTGTCAAAGTGGAGGTGGAGCCATGCGCCTATTGGCCTCTCATGAGGCCGTCCGTCCATTCTTAGTCCTTTCAAGCACTTTCAACCTTTTTCGTCAAGTGTAAATACTAAATTAATATTTCATTGTTAATAATGTTTTTTTAACAACAAATCTACTCTATTAAAATAAGGTTCTAATTTTTAACTACCGTAGAAAAGTCTTAGTGATACCATTTCATTAATAATTAATGTTCAAACAAATATTATTTCCATTTATGAGGTATCATTTAAATATCCTATATTTTCTAAATTTAAATGCAATATTAATATCTCTATAACAAAACAAACCATACGCAATCTATAGAACAAATCTTAATAATTAATGTAACTGAATCAAACTATCAACAATTTGTTAGTTTTAGATATTTTCAATTAACCACCAAGATTTGTTTGTAACTTTAATGTAGTGTTGGAAAATATACCTTTGTTTATTACTTAAAAATATATCTTTGAAACATAACAATGATTAATACCTTAGATTCAAAATTTGTTGGTTTAAAATCGTTGACCCGTCAACCACCACCATTTTTATATTAACAGCCTAAACCTTTTTATTAAAAAAGAAGTACCATATTTATCTACCACAAGAAAATCATGGTAGGTCATTTATCATTTAAATCTATTTAATTATTTATATTATAAAAATTTACTGAGAAAAATTTAACAAAATCTTACTATTTTTAAAAAAAAAATATTGGTTTAAATTAGTGCATTGGTTAATTTTCTAACTATTAGTTTAATGTTAAATAAAAAATTATTATAAACAAAAAAGAAAAAAATAATACTATTTTTATAAATTTTCTAGTTATAATATATATTATATAAACATTATATGATAATTATCCGCACGGATATGTGGTTCAAAGTCTAGTTCTTATATAAATTAGAGTTTCAACGAAATTAAACGATTATATCCGAAGAAATGTTTGGCGGCAAGACACTAAAACCGACATATAAAACCTAGCACTAGAATCATGATACCACTCACCACAGTGATTTGAGTAATTTGAGACATAGGTGATTCTCATAGTCCCCACATGAAGAGAAAATGTACTCGTCTTGATAACTATTATTAACCACTTCGTGGTAGTCTAGTAGTTTCCACTAGAGGAGGAGTCGCCCCACTGGTCCTGACCAGAGATCGATTCTCCTTTAGTGCAAAATTATTAGCTTCACATGTGGCCACACGGATATGAACTCATTGTTTACGGCCCATTTAAATATCCGGAAAAGGATCTATCAATGGGTTGGGTTGTACCTCCCATCCGGAAGTTAGGCTTGTATCATCATTGATCTGGATTTAATCCTTAATAACTATTATTGAATTTATGTTACAAACGGCGAGATTGATAACATGGTTTGCCACGTATTAGAAAAATGGGTCGTTCGTTGAACTCATATGAAGCCGAGGGCCCTTGATACAAATAAAGTTCTTGATGAAAACCATGATCTTGTGTTGAGAAATAGCCACGATTTCTAATGTTGTTGTAGTAACTAGAGGTGTGGAATGGGTTAAGCCAAAAGTGAAGCATAGATCTGCCTCTGACGCAGATCGTCAAAAGATGGTGGGACAAGGAACAATGTCATTAAAGCTTGGAGATGGATCTACCGATCTAGTGAACCTTACTGGACTTGATTGGCTTATACTCTTTCCCTAGACCATGACGGGCTCATTTGCTCAATCAAAGGGGTCCCGATGGAGGTGTGCTGGTAGCTGAAGGATTTTAGCTTGTGAAGGTAGGTAGACTTAGACTTAGAGATTGTTTGGATCTTACGATACAGTTCAAAGAGAGGCAATAAGAGTAGAGCATTTATAGTGATTTTCCAAAGCAGGTGGTGAGCTGATGATGAGCCCACGGCCCAATTGATTTTAACAACAAGAGAAAACAAAAATGAGCCCATAGTTAAAAGTAGAACCAGATGGCCAGCTGCCAACCAAATAGAAGTCGTAGAAGAGAAATGGAGAATAGCAGGAAGAACTATGGTTTCATAGTCTAGGCAAAGGGGTTGCTCCGGCTTACCGTATTGAAGAGATTCATAAATCATTAGTCGAGTTTTCATCTCTGTAACTCAAACCTGTTTAGAGCTATCTCTAAACTCTTCCTACACTTAAATATACATTTTCATATACAGAGACTACTGGCATATCACCATTCATCTTACAAGGGTTTGTTTTTCTCAACCTTTTTAATATCAGATTGATATGTTAGTTATAAAACAAAATTCAAAAGATAAACTTTTACAATTGTCATTTACATGTACAAATTGCAGCAGATGTTCGATAAAGAAACACAAAAAATTATATATAATGACAACATAATACATGAAAATGTATACAGTCATAATACACAAATATCTGTTTTTGAAACAGTTATGTCTAAACTTGTATTGCATAATATATATCTCATCAACCGCTAATATACAACCATGAATATAAAGGTCATCCATATGTAAAAGACTCAAAGACCCCAAACAATATTTTATGTTATACTTATATTGGAATATGAAGATAACTGATTTACAGTTTGTTAGTATGCTACTAATATTATAAACTATTACTTTTGAATATGGAAAATAAAAATAAAAATTAATGTCCAATTGTTTTGATAAAACTTTGTACAAACTTAAAAAGAAACTGTTTAACAAGGGCAAAGTTTAGGCAAAAACAAAAACAGGGACAAAGTTGAAGATTAAAATCTTTATATACATATTTGTACGTCACGTGTTTATGAATTTAATATATTTGACTAACAGCTTTCAACGTAAGAATAAGATTAGAATTTAGTGGGAAGTAAATAAATGTAGCTAGAATTCTTCTCTATAATCTTAAACTTTTATAATGAATAATAATGACAACGAAGTGTCGGACAAACAGCCCAACAAGTGGAATCGACTTATGTAACTTTTTAATCACGGGATTAAATCCCTTAACCCAATGCCCTAATTGCTATTTAATTTTGATCATTTCAATGTGACATATTGTCATACCTTGATCACGTGCCGCTGCCAATTTAGACATTATATATTAAGTATATAGTATATGGAGTAAACGATCAATATATACGAAGAAATCCGAAGACGTTGAATAATTGTAGTTCACGAAATTGGTGAACTTTATTACAGCACGAAGAGAATATGAGGAACAAGATCCTGTTTCTAGGCAACAAGTAACGCTTGAGTTCAGACACTTTGCTTCTTACTTCAAATTACCACTAAATGTTTAGCCAAGTCCCTACTTTCTAGTTCCCTTGTCTACAAGACTAAAACCATTCAAATTTTTTGGTCGTCTACCACTCATACATGCGTTACGAATACGATCGATTCTTTTTTTTCTCTTTTTTTGAAGGATACGTTATGATTCCAGTCTAGATTATGACACCACATCAGCATAAGTATAAATTATTTGGTTACAAATTCCATTTACTATATCAATAATATTTTACATAAAGAGAAAACATCCATTTAACCGATAATCTTTCAAACTAAAGCCAAAAAAATATTTAACTCATGTATGAATTAAAAAATTCTCTAACTTTCAAATATTGACTAACTTAACTTTGATATTTTGTTGATTATGCCATTTAAGAAATCCAAATAGTAAATGTTAAACTCGTTTGGAAAAAATAGATGTATCTTAACTCTTTAAACAATATTGTTTTAAATAATGTTTAAAGATTAATTAAACAACATAGTTTTGCTTTTGTAAACATTCAAATCATCATTTTTTTTGCGAAACCAAAACCGTAAACCGATTTTATCTTCTTCATTTTTGAGTGACGAATATGAAGTCAGTTTAAGAGTTTAGTTTCGCGAAGAAAATATATTTTAACTGATTAAAGAAGTAAAACAATGTGGTTTGACTAATTCTTTAAAACGACATCGTTTAGAGAGTTAACGACATTTATTTCTATAATCGAGTTTAACATTGACTATTCATGTTTTTTAAATGATCGAGTCAACAAAATATGAGAATATGTCAATATTTAAAAATTAGAGATTTTTTTAACACAAACATAAGTTAGAAATTTTTTTAATTTTAATTTGAAAGTTGGAGATTTTAATGGCAATTTTCTCTAAATTTATTTGATAATAATATAGATAATGGGATTTCTGAGTAATTAGAAGATTTTTGTACTTAAACCTGTATATTCTATAATCGAAACCAAAACATGTAATATGGTTCATCTCATACGTGATTTGCTCATATAATCTCGCCAAATTCAGTTTACAAAATGATTCGTTTCTTTTTGAAATTGCACCATATAAGATAGCGTTGATAGGTTAAATAATGTTGTTTCTTTTCATTAAAGAGTATTGAAAACATTGATCAAGCAGTAAAAACAGGGAAAGGTGACCTATTGGCTAAGTTGACCTATTGACTAATACAGATCTGTTGATCGAATTAAAAAGGCAGTTTAAACTAGTAAAGTTCAGAACTTGGTTAAAGTTGATTTTCCGTAGGAATTAAAAAAGAAACTTTCGAGG
>OVBX01002286.1:0-10123 GCA_900406325.1 Erucastrum elatum | reverse complement strand
TGCCTTGGTTTCTTTTGGTTGTCCTCTATTGCAAGCAAAAGTGTTACAAAAAAATAAACTCTATTGAAAGCAAAAAATAACGTCATTAGCACATAACATGAGTTATCGATAAACGAACTTTCTTTGGTAACTTAATTAGTTTTAAAACATCTGAACCATTTTTTGCAATTTATCATGTCGGCTCTTGATTTATTTAAATCCTGAAGGGAATATTATAATTTCTTTCTATATTTTTTTTGTTAAATATCGACAATTATATCATTGTTTATCTTTTTCAAACACGTCGCTCTTCCATTATTAGTTTCACTAAGCACACATCTGGAGACATCTAGAGGTGAATTTGTAAGAATTTCCTCACATCACTGTACTATTTTTCTGTAAATTGTTGCATGAGCGTCACTGCATCTGCGCCTAGTTCAAGATAAGTGTACATTAGACTAACCAGATGTTGGATATTCTGAATTGATTAGCCTCTAATAAGGCAATTTCATCAAACTGTTCAGTGATCTGGTAAAAGAAAACATACTCTTTCCTTTTTCTGTTCAGACAAAAACACCTACTGATCTCATGGAAAGCACCCCCATTAACAACTAACAAGACTTAGTTTGTGCCTTTTTTCTTGAATTTTTATCAGCTTTATTAGTTATTTTATTTAGGAGTGGGTAAAGCTAACACACCGACCTTTTACTAAACAGTATAATAAAATGGAAACATTATTAGAATACAAGAAAGCTGAAAATAAAATAAAGGAAAAAGAACAGCAATCGAGTGAAATGATGAACGTACACACCCATTTTAGTTTAGATGGATGGTTTCAGTATTGTGGGGACACGCTTTCTTATCCGTGGTCATAGAGATTTAATAATTGGTTACCAAGGAAAAGGTTCAGGGTGAAATTTTTTTTCTTCAAATTGTATACTGATTAAGAGGAATTTCTTATATAAAGCTTCATACTATTTTTCTATTTTCCTCATATACTAATAAATTAATAAAATAATATTATTTTAAATATAGAAAACAAATGAACTATTTAAAAAATAATATAAAGAAAATAATAGTTTCCATAAAAAGTAGTTTCTTTAAATACAAATAGAAAATTAGTTGTTTAGTTCCTCAGATAAGATCTATTTATCTTTTTATTCATTTTTGTCACAGTAGTTACCAATGATAAACTGTCATTCATTTAAATAATATTGATTATAATATTGATCTATAGAGTAAGCATACTATTCTCTCTGTTTCTAAAAAAATCAAATTTTATAAAATAATATTTTCAAAAATATATTTTATACTTTTAATGAATTATTTAATGATAAATTAAATTTTAAAAATATAATTATGCTCATTAAAATTTTATTAGTTAAAAGTAATGATATATAGTTAATAAAAAAATAATGAATTAACGATCAATATTTAATATACTTTATAATAAGTGTGAAAATTTAAAATTTACTTAAAAAAACAAGTAATAAATAACTCAATCAGTAGATTCAAAAAGGTTATTATAACGTGTTATTGTTAGCTCAATCAATGCATTCTAGGAAATGTTTATTTGGAATATACTTATTGAATTTAATCAAATAAACACAAGAGTAGAAGATACTATGTTATCAAAAGGTAAAAAAAAATATTTATCAAATCAAAGTTTAAACGGCTACTTATAATAAACTCTTAAAACTAGAAAATTTTAATTTTAAAATTTTGAAAAATAAAACGTTTATCTTTGATTTGCTGAATGTTTAGCTAAATTAGTACTAGCTAGATATTTAGCTTGCTATTATATATTTCCTTTGTTTTTAAAAAATAGTAATTTTAGATTTTTCACATATATTAAGAAAATTCATTAATTTTGATTGTAAATGCATTGTCTTTTTTTTGTGAATAACAATTTTTAATAATTTTTAGTCAATAGAAATTAAATAAACACCATTATTTTTTTAAAAAATTTACAATTTTTCATAAAAATATACATTAAAAAAATAAAAGGCCTATTTTTTTGAAATAATTTTATTTTCAGAACACTCATCTTTAAGGAATGGTAGAAGTACATGATAAGATCCTCATTGAAATGATGGGAAATAAAAAAAAAACATCCAAAGTAATGAACCCTTGATATGCTTAACAAATCATAACTCGCCATTCTTGCTTTGCTATAATGAAACCCTTTATATCTGAAAGGGTATCTTCCATTAAAAAAATGTTACCTGTGTTTTTGAAGGCAACTTCTTAAAGCAATTAACAATTTACAATTTTTTTTATAACAATTTACAATTTTGTAAGAAAACCATTATATTAGTTTTTTTTTATCAATAACCATTATATTAGTTAAAAATTACTTTGTCAAATTGTAAAAAAATGATCGAAGTTTAAAGGAGATAAGAAGGAAATCAATTTACCCTTTGTTACTTAGATTGTTTGGACTCTGTCGTTTCTCTATAAATTATGCATCACTATAAAGAGTTTTTGAATCTAAGCAACAAACTACGCATTGATCTACAATTCAATACGAAGAACAATACGATGAGGACAATATCACAATCTATGAATAATTCCAAAATCTCACATTTCAGAGAATTAAAACTTAGTCTTTTTTTTTTTTTGGCATCTAAATAGAAATTTTATTAAGAAACTAAAGGTTAGATAGGCTTGGTACATGGGCTAGCCATGGGGGAGCCTTATCTCCAATGAAACAGAGATCTGCAGCACGTGATCGTCCTACCTTCGACAGGCAGTCCGCACGGACATTAACAGTACGACGTATAAAAACCACAGATATCATAGAGAATTCAGAGCTAAGAAAGTCAATCTCATCTAGTTCCGGTCCGAGAGCTGGCCATTCCTGCGGGTTATTGATGAGGCGTACTAGTAATTGGCAGTCAGATTCAAAGCGAACTTCACTCACTCCCAGCTTTCTCGCCTCCCTCATTGCCCAAATCAAACTCTCCGCCTCCGCATGTATAGATGACGCTACTGGGGGTCCCTTTCGCACTCCTATTAATCTCACTTGCTTATTTTCAAAGAAAACAAAGCCTAACCCTGCTCCTTCTTCCTTCTCCATCCACGAAGCATCTACCTGACAGATCCATTTAAACGTAGGAGGTCGTGTTTCAGTAGCTGTTGTATGTCCAACCTTTGGTGCTGCCTCGCCATTTTCCTCTACGATCTGAGCTATCCTCCATGCTTCTGCTTCCCTTATCGCTATCTGACATGTGTCGACTGGCGAGACGTCTTTAGCGTTGAAACATTTGTCGTTCCGTGCTTTCCATATAAACCAAGCTAGCCATGGAAAATTTTGGACGCTTTCGTTTGGTATCGCCGCGTTACTTAAATACCCAAGTAACGTGTCTAAGTTCGTATAAATGGATGAACACGGGAATATCCCCGGACTTGTTGGTATCGATGACAGCGCCCAACATTGTACGGCTGGAGGACACTCAAAAATAATATGATTGATTGTTTCAAGATCCTCACCGCACCTCTGGCACACAGCATCGATCCCATGGTGCCGTTGTTTCAATTTACTTGCCGAAGCTACGTACCCTGATACCGCGCTCCATAGAAAATGCTTTAACTTCCTTGGACACTGTAGTTTCCATATTGCCTTCTTTAAAGCTGTTGTACTTGGTTCCATCAGTTCTTCCGATTCCTTTTGTTTTCTTTGTTTCACTGCGACCGTGTAACCTGATCGGACTGTGTATTTCCCCGAGTTTGTAAAGCTCCATGAGTAATCATCCCGTCTTCCCCTTTTACTTACTTTGATTTGCAGGATTCTGGGGACGTCCGATGCAACGATAAATCTATTTACGAGCTCTACATTCCATACCTTCCTCTCGAAATCGATTAGGTGGTGAACCTTTAACCCCTTGTCGAGGTTGGCATGTCGTGGTAATGCTGGTCTAGCCGGTGAGTCAGGTATCCATAAGTCCTCCCATACGCTTGTCTCAGCCCCCGTGCCAATAGTTCTAAGAAGTCCATCCTGAAGTACCTGTTGAGCCGCCATTAAGCTGTTCCAGCCAAAAGATGGGTTATTTGCCTTCGCCGTTGTTAGAGGGTTTGCATGCCTGTAGTATCTCCCCTTTAGGACCCTCGCTAATAGTGGCTTAATAAGAAGGCGCCACACCTGTTTTGCAAGCAGAGCCAAGTTGAAATCTCGAAAGTTTCTAAAGCCTAAGCCCCCTTCTTCCATGGGCACACAAATTTTATCCCAAGCCACCCAGTGTAGACCTCTATTATTATTTCGTGTGCTCCACCAAAAACGCGCCACTGCGGCGGAAAGTTTGTTGCATAGCTCTAAGGAGAGGAGATAGCACGACATTACATAGGTTGGTATTGCATGTGCAACTGATTTTAAAAGAATCTCCTTACCTCCCTTGGAGAGTAGCTTCCCCGACCAGGAATTGATCCCTTCCATTCATCCTATCTTGTACAAAAGAAAACACATGTTTCTTGGAGCCACATATTTTTTCTGGCATCCCCAAGTACATACCCATCCCACCTTCTTTAGTTATACCAAGGGATCTTTTCAGATCTAATTTTGTGGACGTTATGACCTTAGAACCGAATAGAACTGAAGATTTTTCTTTATTCAGTTGTTGTCCTGAGGCTGACCCATAGACGTCAATGATTCGAACCAATTCTTCGCATTGGGATTGCTCCGCTCTGCAAAAGAAAAGGCTGTCATCTGCGAACAAAATGTGTGATATCGCTGGACTTGCTCGTGCGATTTTTATCCCGGTTATCTTCTTCATCTCCTCTGCGTTCCGAATATGAGAAATCAGAACTTCAGTACATAGGATAAAGAGAAAAGGTGACAGAGGGTCTCCTTGACGTAGCCCCCGGGCTGGCTTGATATGACCCTTAGCCTCTCCATTGATCAAAACCTTGTAGGTTACTGATGAGACGCACTTCATCACCATGTGAACCCACTGTTCGTCAAAACCAAATTTTAATAGCAATGCTTCCAGAAAGCTCCACTCCACCCGATCGTAAGCCTTGCTCATGTCGGTTTTGATTGCCACGAACCTTTCCTTACAGCTTTGGTTCGTCCTTAATGCATGAAACATCTCTTGCGCCACAAAGATGTTATCCGTGATCAAGCGGCCTGAAACAAACGCTGACTGCGTCTCCGAGATAATGCCAGGAAGTAAGCTCTTCAGTCTTGAAGATATTATCTTGGAGATAATCTTGTATCCGACGTTACATAGGCTAATGGGTCTGAACTCTGTCATAGCTGTTGGTCTCTCCGTCTTTGGTATTAGACAGATGTTGGTCTGATTTAGTCGTTCATCGAATTCACCAGTAATAAAAAACTCTCTAACCATTGCGCATACGTCCTTGCCTACTGTCGTCCAGAATCTTTGATAAAAGAGACTTGTCATCCCGTCAGGCCCCGGTGCCTTCTCTGGGTTTATGGCAAAGGCCGCTTCGCGTATCTCCTCATCCTGAGGGATTCTAAGTAGACTCTGGTTCATGTCCTCACTAACCGACGCGGCAATATGCCGGATTGTGTCTTCAATCGTGGTTGGGTTCGACGAGGTAAAAAGTTCTTGGAAGTACGATGTCGCTATGTCTTCAATACCCTCGTCTGTCTCTACCCAATTATTCATCGAGTTCCTCAGCCTAGTGATGCGGTTTCTTGCTCGACGTTGCTTAGTTTTCGCGTGGAAGTATCTCGTGTTTCTGTCCCCCTCCCTCAGCCAAAGCATCCGACTTTTTTGTTTCCAGTAGATCTCCTCTTCTCTATAGGCAGCACAAAGCTTCCATTTTAATTCCAATTCTTCCTCGCTTGATATCGAGTCGTCGGCCTGCGCTTTGTCTAATTTTTCTTTTAGCTCAGCAATAAGGATCTCATTATTGGACGTGGTCTTTCTCTTCCTTTTAGATATGGCCTTTCTCGTTCTGGTGATCTTCTCATACAACGGTGTGTTGCCATCTCCGTCCCCTGAGCTCCAGTCTGCTTGTACCACGTCTCTAAAGCCTTCTTTACTCATCCATCTTTTGTCAAATTTGAAGTTCCTTTTATTCTGTTTCTCCTTTGATAGAAATCGGACGAGTATGTGCCTGTGATCGGATCCCCATCGAAGTAAGTACTCCACAAAAGTGTGGGAAAAAATATGGTGCCAGTCTTCATTGCCGACTGATCTATCCAATCTACATTGTACTCTTCCTGCCCGTGTTCTTCCTGCCCAAGATAGTGAGTTCCCTGTAAACGGAAACTCGATCATACCACAGCTTGCTAGCATGTTCCTAAACGGAAGGAAGGATGAATCGGGTCTTCTTCTTCCACCTTTCTTCTCTTCATTACTTGTTATTTCGTTAAAGTCACCCAATAACAGCCATGGACCATCACGATTTGCATTCATTCGTAACAGGCGTTCCCATACATTTCCGCGGTATTCAGTCACCGGATCCCCGTACACAAAGGTTATATACACCTTGTTTCCTTCCACCTGCGCTTCGATATCAATCATACGATTATTAGAGAAATTAATCTCCACATCAGAAGCATCCATATAAAATAAAGCGAGTCCACCACTTCGACCAACCGGGTCGATGGTGAACAATCTATCATAACCAAACTCAATTTGAAAGTCTTGCAAAAAAGTAAAATTATTTTTTGTTTCAGAAAGAAAAAGAAAACTAGGATGAAAGCAGCGGTGCAGCTCCCGGAGATGATGCTTTGTCAGGTAGGCTCCAGCCCCCTGACAGTTCCAGGCGATTGCACTCATATCTGAGTACTGGGTGGTTTCTGGGACCCCACCGAACCTGATGCAGAAGAGAGATTCCGGTTTTTTACCACCGAAGGATACACCCCAAAACGAGGGACCATCGTCTCTTGCGTTCCTCTCATAACGTTAGGACGTACGCTTTTTACCGTTTTTCTTTTAGGAGATGCTCGTCCAATACTTGCAAGCTTCTTCGATGCTGCTAATCCTTTTGTGTCTGGGCTTCTAGTTCCCCTTCGTTTAAAGAGAGAGGATGACTGAGATTTTTCTTTTTGTTGCTTGTTTGCTCTTCCCTTCTCTTTTCCAGTCTCTTTTCCATACCCACGGTTTTGTTTGTTCAGCACCTCCTTGGAGTCTTCCTCTCCTCTCCTTACGTCTCTGTTCTCTTTGGGTGCTTGCTTTTTTTGAATTGGCACCTCCTGAGTTTCTGGAACAACGACTATCTCATCTTCGATCTCGTCCAGCAGATCATCCTCATCGATCATGTCGTCATCCATCTCTATGTCCAGACTGGCGTATTGCTCCATCATTTGGTTGACTTCTTCTTCACTCAACAGGCTTTGATCTTTCTCCAACCTCTGTTTCTTTTTATTCTCTCTGTTTATCTCTTCCATTGAGTTATTGACGCTGGCCACATTTTTTGGGAGGTTCCCATCTGTCGCATTAACATTCATCTGTGAACCACTTCTCACCAGAGCCTGATGATTGCTCTGCTCCTTATTCATGTACGCCTGATTCTCAAGGATTCTATCCAATATCGGTTCTTGGTGGTGGCTTATACCAGTGCCCTCTCGCTCTGTTTCCTTAAGCCCATCATTGTTATCTTCTGCAATTTGTTTCCCTCTGATACGACGTCTTTCTTCTTCTTCTGTTTCTCTCTCTTGAGTATTCTCTGTTTCCTTGTCGTTTTGGGCAAACCTTGTGCTTTCGTCTTTCCTCTGTTCTGCGTTTGCTGCAGCTGTCGTCCTCCTCGGTGAGGACTCACGGCCTTCGTTTTCTCCCTGTGGAAGTTGCCTGACCGGTTCAGAAGTTCTGGATCGTTCAGAATTCTTGAAGCGCTCTGAATCCATGGCGCGATCGACTTGCACATCCTCCCCTTCTCTGTTTTTCCTAACTCTTTCGCTGCTTATGGGTCGCCATTCCATCGTTCGCGCTGGAGGGGACCGAGAGTAGCGTCCTCTGCGAGTCTGGTGATGCTCTGTTCTTGCCACTCGACTGTTCGACTCTGTTCCTGTTGTCCATGTTCCTCTGTTCATGTCTTCTAGCATTAGGTTCCTTTATTCTCCACTCCGAGGAGGACGCTGTGTCTCTCATCTTCTCTCTTTGGGTCCCATGTGAAGATTGTTGATATGGGTGATATCTCTCCCGATTCCGGGGATACTCTGGCATAGAGTAATTATCCAATCTATTCCAAACATTCTTGGACTGGTAATGTCTCTTCTCCTGGATTCTATCTCGCAGGTCATGAGAGCTCTCTCTTCCATTACTCCATGTTCTGTGTGAGGAGCTCGAGATTTGTATCTCCTTACTGGGATCTCTGTTTCTGTCAACACGAGATAGTTGTCTGGTTTCAGTCTCTAGCAGAGCCTGTCGTTGAGGCAGTGAGAAGGCTTCTCTAGTTGCTTTCTCCTCTTTGTCCTTTTGTTCAATCCTGCTTATACGATTTTCTTCTTTTTGTGCTTCCGTCAAGTCTGGACAGGTTCCTTCCTCATGAGAAATACGTTTACATGTAAAGCAGTACCGGTGGAGATCCTCGTAATCAATGGTGACTTTCACTACATCTCCATTTGAAAATTCAATTTTACTCTTGAATTTTAAAGGATTAGCCCCATTGACAAGAACTTTCACCCGACTTCCTTCAACATCAGCCTTTACATAGACTCCCAAGGCTTTCCCTATGCTCTCATACGTCTCGATCTTTTTGTAGTGACTGGGAACACCTGACACGACCACCCAGAAGGTCAGTGAATTCGGGAAATCTTCTTGTATAGTTGGGATCCATCTCTCCAGGGAGAAGCTCCATTTGTTAAAATGGCAAGTTCGTCTTTGAAGAACCTTTTCGAGATCCTCTTCCTTCTCAAAGTCGAATTGGAATTTGTTGCCTCCTAGGTTTATGCCCCGTACTCTATTATCCACATCCCAGATTCTGCGCTTTGGCATATGTTTCAACAGGGCTTCAACGCTTCTTCCGTCAGCATGGAACATGCGTCCTACAAGCGTAAGCTTGAATTTCTCAATTAAGTCCGAATTATCAAAAGCTGGGACCTTTATGATCTCTTCTTTCTCCTCTTGGTATCTTCTTCGCACCGGGTAAGAATTGTCCCCCCTACTGCGAGAGTATTCTCCCCTGTTTCGAGATCCGGTATAATGATGCATCGTCTTCTTCAGATGCGTGTTTTGCACGTCAGTACACACCACAGTGGTGGAAATCTCAGCAAAAGTATCTCTCTGAAAGTGCTGTATGCGATACAGGACTCCAGTATAGTGAGAGGAGTGTACGATAGTCTCTCTGTCCTCTTCTCCTTGCTTTCCTCACAGATCCAGATCGCCTAGGTTATCGCCTAAACTCTAAACCTAGGCGGCGGCAATTAAAACTTAGTCAAAGAAACAAATTTTACATATATCAGACTCATTTTACAACAAATATGACCAACCATAAATGAAGACTTCCAATCTAATACAATAATGGTGATTCTAGATTTTTTTTTTTAAACAAGTTAGTTTTGGTTACTTGAAATAATGCATCTGCGCGAAATAAAGTACTTCAAATTATTATATTCAAAATCAAGTGTATATAATCTATAACATAGTGATATTTAACACAATTGTAAATAATGACTTCTAATATTAATTAATTAGTATGTAAATATTCATTTCCCTTCACGCATAACCTTGGATGAGTTATCTAATTCAATACTATCTTTAATATTTTTTTGAGAAAGTATATCTTTAATATATTTTTTTGAGAAAATATCTCTTTAATACTTCTTCCGTTTCATTTTACTTGTCGTTTTAGATTTCGGCACACAAATTAATAAAACATTTAATTTTGTATATTTACTAGATAAAAATATCATTACCAATACACCTAACCAGATTTCAACAAACAAAAAAATATATTAGAATAAAACGTCAATAAATTTAGCATTGAAATCATAAAACAACACTTATTTTGAAACGAAATTTTTTCTACAACATATCATAACTAAATTGAAGATCATGAGATAGTTTAAACGATTTATATTTGGATTGCCTAATTGTTATTTGGGTACCTATGTATCTTATACATTATCATCTTAAATAAAACATACTGAATGTTTTCCTCTATTAGATAATCTAATAGCATATGGATTATGGACCTCCAGTTATATCATAGAAATGTAGACAAACTGATTTTC